>PNEQ01027156.1:0-42934 GCA_003012365.1 Medauroidea extradentata
ATATATATATATATATATATATATATATATATATATATATATATATATATATATATATATATATATATATATATATATACTGGCTGCATTAAAACGTTATCAGAAGAGACGAATAGAATTTTTAAGCATGTATTTATGTAATGTAATAAGGTCGTTTTCCTACCGGTACCAAAAATGTCATAATAAAGAAATTTTTATGGTTCATTAAGAAAAAAAATAATAATGGTTCATTACGAACATCATCTCAATCCATTTTTAGGATTTGTTACATCTACAAATGTTAACGATGGTAACCGTTGATTAAATTGAATTATCATTCGGAGCGTCTTATTTAGTTTCTGTATAATTGACTTTTGTAATTAATGTGCACTTAATACAAAATAACATAAACATAGCGCAGGATTCTAAATGATTCATAGTGCCTACTTGTGAATTATATTTATGTAAACCTTGTAGGCCTTACATAACCATTGCAAAAGATTTAATTTTGATTTCCTACATGAAATTGGTCTGATCCGAAATAATACCACCTTCAAATTATTTCGACCTGTTTTGGACATGCTGAATATTTTACTGGCAAGTAGTAGCGTAGACACACTTACGTCTGAACACTGTGTGTTAATATTTGTTCCTTCAGAGTTGTCGTTACTCAAGAATGCAAATTTATGTTAGGTTACTCAGGTAAGGATATAGTCTGGATTCCAATGCAAACTTATGTTAAGACATTTTTGTTAGCCATTAAATTACCGGAAACAAGATTCCCCAAATAAAATCACAAAATACAATATTTTTGCATTTTAAAACGTTGTTAAATTTTTATTTCAAATTTTAGAATTTTTTTAAAATTAAAAAAATATTTTGTTTTTTAAAGTAGATCTTGTAGCCTGAAATATCGTTCTTCAGTGTAAATTTTTCAGTTTGGTTTGTCAGTTGGTTTTAGTGTCGTACACGAAACCGTAACATGCAAATGTTGACATTTACGAGCCGTTACGAAAAAACTATGAGAGATAAAAAAAATTCTTATATGCAAAATTTAGTCACAATTTGTGACTAAAATAAAAAAAAATATATTGTACAAACATTAGAAAATAATAATAAGGTGATGAAAAATGCTGTAGATCGTGCCCTTGAAGTCTCATAAGAGAAAATGTATTAATAAAGAATTGCATGCTAGTTGAGTAGACTGCGCTGTATCTGGATGACAGGCGCCGATGTCACCGGGTTGCATTTTGCTAATTGCACTGCGTGATGATTATCTGTTGGTGCTGATTTTATTCAGAAAAAATAGTAAACACCTCAATCATGAAATAATATAATCCCGATACAGTTTTAAGTCTAATATTTTGAAATTTTTCTTTCAAATTTACTTTGTAATAGACCTATTTGCCTTTCCTATTGATTAGAGGTAATGTTCAATGCATATACCGAAAAATGTGATAGAATTATCATAGAGAGTCCTTTGAAATTTCATTGTACTCAGAATTGTGTGTTTGATCTTACTCAATCGTAATAATTTGTTTCATTTCATTTATTTTAAATTTAGTTTTGCATAATAACCAGTGGCGAAGGGTTTGAGAGGAGTTTTTGAATTGTGTCTCGGCCATTTAACTCTTCACGCTGAAGTAAATAGAAAGATGTAAATGTAGGACGAGAGCTAGTCCACAGCCTTGAATTTGTGTGAAAATCAAAGCTCAAGGGACGAGAAGTAGGTCAGCGGAAAATGCGTGGCTTCGCTTGTCTCCTGCAGTGAAATTAAATATTAACATTATTAATAGTTATCCTACATGGTTCAAGTTTTGTAAATAAGTTATGGCGTGTATGTTAACATTAACCTGTATAAATTTTGAAAATATGTATTAAAACGGTACGGATGGAAAGCCGTGTTTAGTTTTGTCAGTCGTCCACAGAGTCTGTGATTGTCTAAGAGTAAAAGAGGGGAGTTTTAGGGAGAGTGTAACGTGCACGTCGGTTAGGTTTGTATTGTAGACACTCTTACCGCGGACACAACGAGAGGTGATTGTGTCCCTAGCGCGGGTATTCGCGGGGGCCCGCTTATTTGATTTAGAGACTCGTTGTATGGGCACCACGAGAAGTCATTATGCCCCTAGCTGCGGGCACTTGCGAGGGTCAGCGTATATGATTCGGAGAGTCGCTGTTCGGGCACCATGAGAAGAGGTTGTGCCCCTAACCGCGGGCAGTCGTGGGTGTCAACATATTTGATTTCGAGACTCGCTGTTCGGACACCACGAGAGGTGGTTGTGCCTCTAGGCGCGGGTATTCGCGGGAGTCCACGTATTTGATTTTAGGACTCTCTGTTCGGACACCACGAGAAGTAATTATACCCCTAGCCCTGGGGCATTCGCGGGGGTCAGGGTATATGATCGGGGACTCGCTGTTCGGTCACCACGAGAAGTGGCTGTGCCCCTAGGCGAGGGCATTCGCGGGGGTCAGCGTATTTTATTTAGAGAGTCGCTGTTTGGGCACCACGAGAAGTCATTGTGCCCCTAGCCGCGGGCACTTGCGAGGGTCAGCGTATATGATTCGGAGAGTCGCTGTTCGGGCACCATGAGAAGAGGTTGTGCCCCTAACCGCGGGCAGTCGTGGGTGTCAACATATTTGATTTCGAGACTCGCTGTTCGGACACCACGAAAGGTGGTTGTGCCTCTAGGCGCGGGTATTCGCGGGAGTCCACGTCTTTGATTTTAGGACTCTCTGTTCGGACACCACGAGAAGTAATTATACCCCTAGCCCTGGGGCATTCGCGGGGGTCAGCGTATATGATCGGGGACTCGCTGTTCGGGCACCACGAGAAGTGGCTGTGCCCCTAGGCGAGGGCATTCGCGGGGGTCAGCGTATTTTATTTGGAGAGTCGCTGTTTGAGCACCACGAGAAGTCATTGTGCCCCTAGCCGCGGGCACTTGCGAGGGTCAGCGTATATGATTCGGAGACTCGCTGTTCGAGCACCACGAGAGGTGGTTGTGCCCCTAGGCGCGGGCATTCGCGGGGTGTGTATTTGGTTTGGAGACTCACTGTTCGGTCACCACGAGAAGTGGTTGTACCCCTAGCCACGGGCATTCACGGAGGTCAGCATATTTGATTTGGTGACTCACTGTTCGGGCACCACGAGAAGTGGCTGTGCACCTAGCCGCGGGCAGTCGCGGGGGTCAGCACATTTGATTAAGAGACTCGATGTTCGAGCATCACGAGATGTCATTGTGCCCCTAGGCGTGGGCATCCGCGGGGATCAGCGTCTTTAATTTGAAGACTCATTGTTCGGTCACCACGAGTAGTGGTTGTGACCCTAGCCGCGGGCATTCGTGGGGGTCAGCGTATTTGATTTGGAGGCTCGCTATTCGGGCACCACGAGAAGTGGCTTTGCCCCTAGCCGCGGGCATTCGCGGGGGTCAGCGTATTTGATTAAGAGACTCGCTGTTCGGGCACCACGGGAAGTGGTTGTGCCCCTACCCGCGAGCATTCACGGAGGTCAGTGTATTTGATTTGGTGACTCACTGTTCGGGCACCACGAGAAGTGGCTGTGCCCCTAACCGCGGGCAGTCGTGGGTGTCAACATATTTGATTTAGAGACTCGTTGTTTGGACACCACGAGAGGTGGTTGTGCCCCTAGGCGCGGGCATTCACGGGAGTCTACGTATTTGATTTTAGGATTCTCTGTTCGGACACTCCGAGAGGTGGTTGTGTCCCAAGACGCAGGTATTCGCGTGATCCGCGGATTATTTGTGGAGACTCTAGTTGTGCCCGTCACGAGAAGTGGACGAGCCCTGGATTCGCGGGAGTCTGCATATTTTATTTAAGGTTGACTCGGGTGTGACCCGAAGTCGCGGTTATTTGCGGGAGTCCGCCTTTAATATTTGCTGTATTTTTGGACGTCGCCAAGGATGTACGCTCGTGGGACCGACAAGCTGAATACGGGGTTCCTAAGTATCCAGAAAGAAAATAAATTCCGGCGTTGTTATTCACTACTAGTAGCACCTACCGGAACTGTTGTCAAAATTAATGTGTATATTTTTCCCTCCAAATAGCGAGGAAGAAGATTATAAAGTGGCGCCCAACGTGAGGCTCGATTGTATGCGGAATCGACCCGAGATTAGGAGGGCTCTATGCATCACGTGAGCGAGGCCATCAAGACGCAATAGTGAGAGAACATCTACGGCAGTGCGTGGTGGTCAACAGTCTTCAGCAGCGTGCAGTATCTGGCGGCGAGGGTCGCTACTGGCTGCGACTGTAGTAGTAAATCGTCAACACGTCCAACACGGTTTCTGTACATCGGGTTGGACTAGCGACGGGAAAGGTGTGGACAGCAGCCCTCATCTACTGACGATGGGGATCCTTGTCGGGTGAGAGGTCACCTGCTGAGAAATAAAAGAACACAGGGTGAGTTTTAATTATACTCATTATACAGCATCTACGTAGCACTTTAATTGATTTTTTTTTTAACTCTTCAGCACATCTGGTTTCGAAAAGTTGGCTACGGGTACTATATAATGATTAATATAATTTTAATAATTAATTCTGTTTGAGAAAATGTTTAGAGTTGCCAAAATTTTTAAATAGTCATTAAATAAATATTTCGAATATTTATGTAATTTACTTTTAAAGTCTAACAGAAGGCATAAAATTTCTTAACATTTGTATATTTATCTCGTGGACACTTTTGATAATGATCAGTATCCACGCGCTAATTGTAAAACGAATCATTCGTACATTAATATTATAGGCGTGTAGTCCAACATGCCTCCCCGAACTTCCTTACAGCCACCTGAACACTACAAGTATATTTTAAGGGAAATCAGAAAATCGCTTTCTTTATTCGCTGCTTTAAATACGAATCTAAAGTTAATATTTGAGGAGGATAGGTTGCTGTAAGATATTTGTTCAAAGTCAGTATTTTGTGAATCAATAACAATTAATTTAATAAATATATTAGTAACATATTAATATGTATTATATCCGTGTGTAGGTGAGTACGAAAGATAACAGTTAAAAAAAACTGTTTTCAGTATGAACAGGCAGGTTTTTTATCTCTGATTGAAGAAATGAAACTTTCTGAATGTTTATAGTAAAATTAATTTATGTTCAAATTTTTGTATCATTTAAATCATTACTGAACAATATTTCATTCACAAAAAATTTGGGTACTCCAACAATTAAAATTAACTTTACTATCACTAAATTCCTTGTACGGAAATGTAGACAATGTATGACTGTCAATTATATAGTGTTTACAAAAATTTTAACACTATTTGGCCCATATCGCACATGTATTAAAACCCTGTATTTTTCATTGAATTCTATGTATGTACGGAAATAATCAGGGATGTGCAAATATCAATCGAGTGTAATAAGAATGAAAATACATAATATAGTTATAAAAAACCTGGCAAAGAATATATAAGGCCTGGCCTTTGAAATGTGCGTTCACAAAATTGTCGAATAGCAATACAATTCTTCTTTTTTAATATTTTTCAAACTTAATTTTTGACATTGCCTCTGTAGTTGATTTTGAGAAACAAAAAAAAAAAAAAAAAACAATACTATACTCAATACATTTGTGTTTTATCGTTGACTCAGTTGACTCCTGACGTGGCAGCTTCAAAGATCCAGGCTGCAATATCAGTGTAGACCTACTCAAGATATGACCTGGCGAGCCGTGTACGAAAGTATGTGGAAATTGTTTCACTCAAGAAATATCTTCACACTAATAATTACGTCTGTTTTTCAACTAAGGACTTCTTTATTACTGAAATAAATAGCTTAATTTAAAGGGTATGTTTGTATTTCGATAAAAATATTCAGAGACTAGAGCACTTATTCACAAAATATTGCTTAAAACAGTGCACAGATAACAGCTGACATATTTTCTGATACGAATGAAACACAAATATATTAATTATTTTGGAACGAGAAACTACTTGCAAGAAAAAGGTGATTATTTTACCATACGATCTCATTGGCCATGACAATATCAGACACCACGTCGCACGGATACCAAAAAAAAAAAAAAGAACTAAACTCCAAACATGTGCTCTGTCGACGTGTGAAACGTTAAACAATCTCTCTATTCCCTAATTTATGATAAAATTTATAAATGCATGCTGAAAATAATCAATCTTTCTTCTGCAGCTTCTTAACTCTTACAGAAGAGGCAAAACTTCTTTTAACGATCACTTATATCTGGTTTCCCTCAAGAAAAATAAATGTCGTCTAGAATCCAACAATGCTGCCAAGAATTGACGAACTTATTCCTCTTAAAACTTCTATTCATATGAACTTCCTTGCCAATTGCCAATTAATTTGCAATGTTGTTTCTACTTTATTGTTTCTTTCAATATTAACATAATTCTTAGCTTTTAGGTTAATATATTAATCTATAAACGCGCTATATTTTATATTCGCGTAATCAACAGTAAAATTACGTTTCACTCAAACATAGCAACTACATAATTTAATATGATGTGAAATGAATTCATCAGAGTTATGATACGTGATGTTATTCGCCTATGGTACACAACCTCATACTCAGATACATGGTAGACGCTACATAAACTGGAAGTTGATAGAGTATGGCTTTTACTACGGGGCTATGAATAGAGTAAATAAGATACTGGGCTTAATTAGTGTGTATTTCATCACGAATATTTATCAGTTCTAATTGGAAAGATACTAGCAATGGAATACAGGCATTAAAATACTGTCTCTTCATTAACCTGTATTATTTTGGCAAATCTACTTAAATAATAACATACTTAGGTTGTAAACGTGCGAAGGGCAGTACAGTACAGCCAAACTAGCCAAAATACACCAGAGTAGAGACATCGTTTATGATCACCAAACCAATCTTGCAAAAAGCTCTATTTAAACTTTTAGGTCGGGGTATCTAATGCTATAGAATAATACCAATGTTTATGTCTTAAAGTTACTTTTCTGTAACATGTGCGAAATCTTTATATGTTACACATGTATGTTTCTCATTTAATTTAGGTATTTATGATACAAATGAAAAAAAATGTGGATCTTATTTATGCCATACTTATTAGCAACTGAATCAATTAAACAAAATATAAGATTATTTGCTGTTGAAACCTACGGAAGGTACAAAACCAATTGTTACATTAAATCGATTTTTAAAAAAATATTATAACTAAACAATTAGTAGCACTGACCACTCAAAAGTTTAAGTAACACTGCAAATATTTTAATGTTAATTAATCCATAACGATGCTGTCAAATTTATTTTAATTCAAAATTAAAACACAATAAAACGTGGTAAAGGAACGGAGCCTCACACTCTACAAAGGAATTGATACTGTAATGGCTTTGTTATATATATATATATTGTAATAATTAAATATGTATATACCAACTTAACAAAATGCGTTCATTTCGAACAGAAATTCCATGATTTATTATCAATTCTGATGTGGGTATAATACGATAAGCCAAGACAATATTAGATATGTATGAAGATAACCCCCCCCCCCCTTTATAACAACAGCTTAAGTAGCAAATTCTGCAAAAGCTTAGAAACTTAAATATTTCTTTACTGTTCATGCTGCCGTGGTTTTTCGATAGAACATAATTGTTTTGTGAAAAATAGAAATTTTAAAATAACTTTTATTAATATTGGCTAGAAAATATACAAAAAATATTTCGCTCAAAATTATAGTCTACTGTATAGGAAGTTTTAGACATATTCAATCAAATAGAATCCATGTAAAAATTTAGATTGAAATAAGTAAGTGTTTTAAATGATAAAGTATATTATTTTTGTTGATGATGATGTATTCAGAACAATCAGAGTTAGTCACACTATGTCTCTATCCAATTACACCAAAGTTAAAAATAAGTTATTGTTTAGTAATGAAAATAATTTTTAGCAAATTAACTAACATTAAACAGCAAATTATTCTAATAAATATATACCCATCGACTTACGTAACATCTAAAGAATTATGAAAACTTAATATTTCACAATGTGAAAAATTTTTGCAGATTTTAAACATATGTCTATTTACAAATCAAATTTTACATTATTCATAAGCTACGTTTGGAGTTTCATCGATAGCAAAATAATTATTAAACTATAATTAATTTCTCTCCAATTTTTACGTGTGCGTGGAAAAAGTTACAAATATACTGCGAAAATATTCTACGTCCTACTATTTTGTTTTCACCAGTAAAATGAAGCTACTTGCCAAGAAACTCCGAAGAATGTTTTGGTATATATAACTTAAAAGTGTGCCTTCGTATAATAAGGAAAAGGGATAGAAGACGCGCAATGGCAAAGGGACGAATAGGAAGCAGAAAGCCGACGAGTGCAGCCAAGAAACGGGTGTTAGAAGAGGAGAACTAGGCTATTCTCGGCATGACGATAATCTCCATGATATTTGAATATTTCAGTATCAGCTTGGCTTAACTGATGCCCCTCGCCTCCATTGGTGGTTGGCGCGAGTATATAAATTTACAGCCTGCGCTGCCATCTGCAGCGTGGAAGAAAAGTTGTTGTGGGTGGAAATGGGAAGTGGTGGTTTGGGCGAGGAGGGGGATGAGGGAAATATATATTTCTATGTGGCGGACGACGGTATCAGAATCTCTCTCGACTTTTCTCCCATCCTAAATTTCCGCACTTGAAAACGGAAAAAGAGCCCGTCTTAATGAAATCTCTCTCGCTCCAATTGCGGATGATTTCTTCGAAGCACCCCACTCCCCCGGAACATGCCGCCATCTTGGACAGTTTACTTCTCGTGCTGTTGCGTCCACGTGACTTCACGACCCTGGAACTATGAGGAGCACGGCAATCAAGGACGGCCCCTCCCGCATTTCTTCGTGAACCAATTGGAGGGTGCTACCGGCTCTTGCTTTTCTTCAGGACTTAGTGATGAAGGATATGGAATCTGACGCTGCGATTCCTTTAACAGTGGCGTGTGAGGACGTTCCTTTCAACGGCGGCGGCCTTTATTAAGCTGCCCAGAGTAGCTCGCCCGCCTTCTTTCATACATTCATTATTGAATGGTCGTGTGGTGGCGCGGAAGATTAAGGGATGATTGGTTTTTGGTGGACTTCATCACCTTATCCAGTCAATAGTGTACTCGGAGAGAGTGTTCATTATTTTATACGTGGTTTTGCAAGCCACCGTTGAGTCTGTAAATATTACCCTAATCTTTACAGTTTACAAGAAATAAATCATACAAATAATCAGATGCCGCAATACAATGGATATGAGGTGAGCATTATAACCTGTACTAAGAAATTTCAGTATCGTTAGTACCAGAATTTTTGTCGCTTTTTATAGAAATTCACTCCTGAAATATACCAAAGATAGAGGTGTGATAGGCATGCATGCATGCATATGGAGTTGCTTGGAACTAAGTTTGTTGGGGTTTACTTGGTTGAAATATGTGAAATGGTTTTAAAGAACTATAGCACAGGATTCATTTTTCAAAGTGCAAAATGCATTTACAAGTTTTCTGTGTGCGATTTCATTGCTCGTGTAGCAGTTTTTGTCTACATGCCAGGTATTGTATTGTTGGTATAGGAATATTTGAGTTCGTTTTCTGGTAAACAGTGCATTTTAACGATATAACGAGAGGACTTTTAATGTTTTTTTTTTGGGATTTACTGCTCAGAAAGACAACATAAAAAATGCAACGCCATAAAGATATATTCAATAAGAAGGTGACCACCCCTATTATCTTTATGAAGGGGATAGTTTTAAAGAGCGGTTTGTTGATGAGTTGAAGATTTCAATATCTTTGATAACTATGCACAGAATTGAAGTATTAATAGCTGGCTGCAGTTGAGGCTCGCGACTAGCGACTGAACAGAATAGTGGTATTTGGGCTACAAGTCGTTCAACTCACGAACTTTTTTGTTTGTAAACATGACTTGTGGAAACGTTTTAGCATATTTTAACAAATCTGTATATTTGATGAAGTTTTCATTCTCACAAACTTTTCTTAACGCAATGACCTTTCCGAGAATTATTTTAGACACTTTAAAAAGTACCTCGTTACACCCATATTCACAGTCAATTATATAATTTTTGTAAGACAGGGTATATTATGGGTAAGTATAGGAAACACTAACAGTGGGATTTGAGGGGATTCTGTGTTTTAAAATTCTAATTACATATTTAGGCTACTTTACGGAGGAAATGTTGGCTTATGAGATAATTTTCTGTGCAGACTTATGTCAGTGTGTGTACAACCCTTTCCCCTATCCTTCTTCAAAATTTGTTTTTAATCCATAGAACGTTTATGTACAAATAAATGGTATTCCAGTGTTGGTAAGTGGTTGTTATTTACGGATATTTTTACTGGTATTTTAAGTAAAGTTTCATAAAAATGTTCAACAATTTTAACGTTGGTCAATATCGTATCCAGACATCAAATATTAGCCAAATATATCACCTATCATTTTCCACTCCAACTTTCTACGTTGAATTGAAGTCCAGTGCTACTGCACTTTGGTAGCAGATGTTTCTTTTAAGAACAGTCCACGCGAATATTCTTGAGTAATTTCTGGGAAACATTTTTCTTGGGTATCCTGCAGCATCGCAGTGTTGTTTTAACTTCAATTTATACACCTTCGTGAACAGTTTGAACATGTCATGTCGTTGTTTGGGAAATTTCATTCCAAGTTCGATGCTTGTTCGTTTTCTGGATTTTCCAGGAATGGGAAATTTCTAGTTCAATGCTTACCAGTTTTGTGGATTTTTCAGGGCTCTTACGTTCTAACGCAGATCTGACAATGTCACTCAGTATACTCATACTACATGCGAGCATGACCAGTGGTTTTCCGGTATATACAACCATCGTATACGAACTTGTTATGCCACTCGTAAATATGTAAATGACTATGTTCACCTTAGTTGAGTGACAGTGGAATTCACTATGCATTTTAGCAATGGATCAGCCCACAAAATGACTTTTCCTGAGGCATCACTATTTGCTTACTAATAAAAATATTGATGTGGCCTGAAATTAATGGGCCAGTTAGGTATAGGGTATTGAAACTTTGACATTTATCTCTACGCAGTGATATGTAATGGGTATTTCTATGTATTTTCTAGTTTGGTAGAAATACACATTTTACATGTGATTATTGTTATTTAAAAAAAATACAATATTTTAACAGATTAATCTGTACCGATGTATATAAGTTCACTTCCCATTTGTCTCAATCATTCTTGTAGCTTCTGCAAGCTTTTCTCATCGGTCAATAACCTTGTTCTTGATGTTATCTAATAACTGTTATGCACACGAACACCAGGTTTTATTCAACAGGAAATTCTTGCTACACTGCAAATCTAATAAACCTGTTGCGTCTATTAACTATGAAATTCCTCACATTTTGAAATTAACTTTTTCTGTCCCTATCATGGGACCAAGAACGAACCTCCCCACGCCCTCCCCTAGAATCGTCCTCAGTTATGTTTTGTTAAATTACTTTACATGTGGAAGTCGAACGGATTCATAAAAATGTTAATAGATTGTACTTGAGGTGGTCTAGTGAGAAGTTGATCTATATATGAGAAGCAACAATCGACAAAGTTCTATAGGTGACGTCCGCTGGTGCATGAACAGCACAACTGCCGTTACATGCAAGCCACTGAACTGGCGCACATAGATTTTTAAGTGAACGTAGAATTATAGGTTTTATGAGACGATGCCATAATTTTATTGGACGCGATTCTTTAACAAGTCTCAACGCACATCTCCATTGCTGCTATACATGTCTAGTGTTCGTGTATTTTTTGATACAGAATATTGGAAAATATTTACATGTTTTAATCTACATTGGTCGTATTAAAAAAAAATTTTCAATAAGCGATAACGATTAATTTTAATCGATTATCAATTACTAAATTGCGTTTAGTTTGTATCCGAGATAGAGTTTAACGAGTAATTATTCGTTAGCATAACGAATTGCGATAAGTTCCTAATCGCACCCCAAGTAGACGAAACGCCTTAAATTCTAACACCAGTGCCTGTTACATAACTACATAAGATATTTCCTTTGTTTTTAACAATTTAAATTTTATATAGTATCTATAGATCTCTTTCGAATGACAACCAACTGCTCACCAATGCTTTCTCAATGGAGATAGAAGTTGATTGTCATTCGAAAGAGGTTTATAAAATCGGCCATTGTTATACAGACCACCTTCTCCCGGAGGAACATATTGTTGAATACTTGACTGCATGAGAGTATTTTCAGTTGATAATCCTTGAGTATAAATGTAGTTAGAGTAACTTTCATGTTACAAAACTATTCTTGAGTTCCTTTGTGCGAGAAAGTATGATATTTTTAAGTGAACCGCACAATTTAAAGAATCGGTAGTATATGTGTAGATTTTAAAGGAACGTACTGAGAGCATTATAATAATAAATTTGAATCGACGCCGTTTATAATTAATCACCCAATATTTACATTGTAACTTTTTACAGTATTTTTTGTTTGTAAGAATTACTTTCATTGTTCCGCAAACACAGCCACAGTTGGTTTAATGCTGCAGCCATAATTCCTTAGGGACTTCTGGCCGAATCTGTTCAACAATGCAGTTCTTATTTCTAAGAAACGTGGAGAAGCTTGCAGAGCCACCCAGCAGAGATCCCCTCCCCTCTCCGTAGTTCCTGTAGCACTGTCCTGCGAGGGTACGTGTCTCCTGCGCAAGATGGCGCAAACTTCTCCCTCGAGTCTTATCTCGCCTCCTCGCAGCTGGCACGGCAGATAGCGACACGCCTCCCTCCCGACCAATTAACCGGCCCAAGAACTCCTGTGTTACGGTTAGTACTGGCTGCTGGTACCGTGATTACCACCCGAAACTAACCCCTCCTCTCTCCTACTACCCTACCCCTAAATCCTAAACCTCCCTGCCCCAAAATTCTCCCCCGAAATTGAATTGTGACCGGCGGCGTTTCGGTCTGGAATTTCGACTCCCCCCTCACTAAGCAACCGCCACACCATTCCTCGGTGAAACTGAACTGAAGTTGCGATGCCTGGCAAACTACGAACTTCACCCCCGTCTTTGCTGGCCTGAAGTACGATCCATTACAAGTTCTAGAGACGAAAATGTTGGGCAGCCCTTCCCTGCCCTCAACCCCCTTTTACATAACTACTACCCTAGAACTCCTGGTATAGCTCCGAATGTCCTCCAAACAGGGGCGTCCTGATGTTTGCACTGTCTTCCCGGTTTATTCAAAGACGTCTGAAGTGAGTATAGTTCCACGTGAACACTAACTACCAACTTAATAACAATTACAAGTATTACCGGTCGGAGTATTATGAACGGTGTACGATATTTCAACATCAAAATAAAACAATTATGTTCCGCGCTTGTGACCATTATTACATATCGTTATGTTTTACGTATTCACGCGGGTGAAAGAATCGACGCAAGAGAACAACATTCTGTAACTTTAAACATCAAAATGTTGTCTGATCAACAAGCATTTACGTGTTTAGAATCTTGTCAATAATATGTATTACATGCGACGGAAGAGTAATAAAAGTGTAAACAGAAGAAACTTATAAAGACGTTCATAAAACTTAAGTAACCATTAACGAAGAGACAGGCATATTGTCGCGACGTCTCACGCTCCCGCCGGTTTCTGATCTCGTCAATACAACATGACTGCTGGAGATCGCTCACTAGACTCTACTAGACAGCAGACGCTCTCTCGCTCGTGACGCAAGTAAGGGCCGATTCACAATGAGCAGTCGGCAGTCCGCAGTCAGCTATCCGAGATTGATGTGTATGTTAAGATACGTGTATCCACAAAACGCAGTCTGCAGTCGAAAAGTTCGCAGCCCAGAGATGGTTAACTTTACCTTCGATTGTTGGACTACCGACAGCCCATAAGGCGATGCTCTCGTAACCACATATTGTAAACTTTTTTTTATCCCCAAGATTTTCTGTACTGCCAAATGCAAAGTAAGCAACTGTTTTACAATCAATACATTCAAGACATTGCCGATGATATGGCAGTTTTTAAAAACAATATGCCTACAAAAAATGCATGCTGCTAGACTGCACACTATGAATTGTATTCGACTGCTGACTGCCAACTACCGGCAGTCCGCTGTCAGCAGTCGACTACCGATTGCGCACTGTGAATAAGGCTTTAACCGTCCATCCGTCGTCGTCTGCACTCATCTCGCAGAAACTTTCGCTGGACTTCGATGGCCGTGTTCGTTGATAACATAGTCGGCGACGGCTTGGATACATCATCGGATGTCTTCTAAAATACTACCCTGCCAAATTCCGCCTTTCTGCACTTAGCGGAAAAGCAACAACGTATTCTCGTACGACTGGTACTGTAGTGATACGAGAATAAAGTGAGGTAAGTAGAGTATATATGCCAGTTTTGTTACAAGGGATTCATTTACCCCCCCCCCCCCAATGACGTAAAAAATTATAAAAATAGCTCAAAAATCAGGTTTTTTCTTGCAAGTTTTTAAAATTTTGAAAAAAAAAAAATAATATTGTGAATCTCATTCTAAATTATTGGGTTTAACGTGAAAATTATACAAAATGAAATTAAGTAATTATCCAAAAATAATTTTGTACAAAAACAGTAACTATTTAAGATAGTGAACAAATTATTTAAAAAATATATAACATAGCTTCAAAAACAGCATTTTGAAAAACGAGTTTTCAGTTTTTTTTTTCCTATAAATAAGGATAAATAAAAAAGTTACAAGCTTGACGCAATATTTTGTTCAGGTAAGTAAAAAAACTATTGAGATTAATTCTAATAATAGTTTATCTAATGTTTATATGACTAGGAATAAAAGGATTTTTTAGGTCACGCTCACGTGACACTTAATTTTGACGATTGCACCTGGTCTTTTGGTTTCGCTCCCAACATTAAGAGGCCCGCCTCGTTGCCATAAAATCACACTGCAGTGTGTTTGAAGATAAAGTTTTACACCGAAACTAATACACCTGTGTTCACGCCGTTTCTCTACGAAAAGAACACACACTTCAGACGACTGTCCTTAAGTACTTTCAAGACAACACACGTATTAGAAATCCCCTTTTAGGGCACGTCGAAATGGGTCAAAAACGGGATTTTCAGTCTGCTATAGCGGAAAATATACTAGCCGAATACATGTGAAACCACTTAAGGGTAGTGCATTGGACTTTAGTAAAGTGATTTCGTAAGTAAAACAATAGGGTCACCACTGAAAGTCCCATAGGAAATTTGTTTTTTCGCAAAGACTTCACGCCGTAAGCGTAGAGGCGACGCACCGTTGTATGGCCCATACGACGTCGTCCTTAGCACCATACCTCACTCACACAAACACATGTGCCACGAGTTAAGGCGCGTAGGTATTCGCGTGACAGTCGACTGGCCAAGTCTTTAACTGTAGAGCAGGTTACGGCTGTTTCAGAAGAAGAGTGACAACTCGCCGCGTTGCGGGAAAGATTTGATTACGTGCCCACGTCAAGAACAGAGAAATGTGATATCTTGCTCTATAAGTTTTCCTTGACATAATACGCCAGTTCAGGGACGTTATTTTTACTGTGCCGCGCCGAAGCTGGAAGCTTTCCGTAAGGTAATTGACAAATTGCTAGCAGCTGGTGTTATTACTCCATGCACTTCTGATTATTGCTCTCCTAGTGAATAAGAAAGACGGTGGGTACCATCTGGTTGTGAATCATATTACGTCGATTACATCATAATGTATTGTCAGACATTCGAAACTCACATTGAACATCTGGGGAAAGTGTTGACACGTATGCGAGAAGTAGGTCTTACCGTTGTACCCAGGGGGTAATCGCCGGCTATTACCTTCAGGACATGTGCGGAAAGTTTTAGCCCCAGTGTCTATACGTCCGTTAATTCTCCGTTATTACCATGATGCTGTGTTTGGCGGACATCTAGGAGTGAAAATTTCGGCTACCTTAGCTTGGCCTTGTCTAAAGCAGGACATTACCGTGTATGTTCGCAACCGTGAGGACTGCCAAAAATGGAAACAGCCCCAGGCGAACTTTGGCAAAAATGTCTGTTAAACGCTTGAAGCCCCTTGGCAGGCGGCACATTTAGATATTTTTGGCCCCTTCGTGCATTTCCGGAGTGGAAACGTATGCGTGTTAATATTGTTGGACACCTTTTCGAAATTCGTATTTCTGTTGCCTTTGCGCAACATGAAGGTAGTAACCATTGTTAAAGCTCTGACCACCCATGTGTGGAAGACTTTTGGTGCCCCTGAGCAAATTGTTACCGACTGTGCTAGGTACTTTGTTTCGGGAGCATTCAAAAACACGTGTTTCCAATGGGTGATAAAGCATGTTACTTAGAGCCCTTATTATCCTCGTGAACATCAATCAGGTCGAGCGTTTCAACAAGAATTTGAAGGCGTGCCTTTCTATCTTTCGTAATTTGAACCAAACCTTGTGGAACAAGAATTTTGAGTTTATAAATTTAGGGTATAATTGTACTTCCCATAGTGCTACTAGTGTTCTATCCTGTATCCATTTTCTTGGTCGACTTGCCTCCCATCCTCTCCTCAAGGTCTGGGGCATCCCATCCCCACCTCCCCGGTTAATGACATTGGCAGGGAAGCGATGTACGACCAGATGGCGCGACGTCTCGCCGCGGTGAAAAGGGAGACCGTGGCACGGTTAAATTAGTCTAGGGCTGACCTTCCATTTTCAGTTGGCGACACAGTTTTGTGTAAGAACTTTTCTCTTCCCGACGCAGCGGCAAACTTAAGTGGGAAATTTTCACCTAAGTACAAAGGGTCTTATGTTTTGAAAATGTTTCTTTGCCCTAACACCGTCCTTTCGATACTACCGAATTACCCTCAAGGAACCCGAGAGGTTCATGTAAGCCATTTGAAGAAATTTGTCTCTAGTCACTGAATAACTGAGTATTGTAATTTTTTTTTGTCACGGTGTAAATTGTTTTACACACACACACACACACACACACATATATATATATATACACACACACACACACACGCGCACGCTTGGTTTAAATACATTTGTGTATAAAGTACGCTTATAGGATATTGTTGTAGTTGATATTTTGGCAATATTTTCTTGGAGTGTTTGCTGTTTGCACGCATCCTTTGTACCTTTGCCTTGCTTTCCCTACTTTTTTGCTTCTGTAGTTTTCTCTTGGCTGTGCCTTTTTGCGCTTTGCTATTATATTTATATGCGGCCTCTTATTTCCGTTTCATGCTTCACTGCCTTCCGAGACACATCAAAAACCTGCGACACCTGCGAAGATACCCTGAGTTGCTGTGGACCTGGAGACGCTGCAATGCTGGCTGCGAGCTCACCCGCCGGATTATACTGTCTCCAGTGTTCCTGCATGCTGGGAACTCCTGCGCCTGTCTACCACCGAAGTTGCAACCCCTACTCTCGGATGTACGGCTGGTTGCCGTTCTCCAGTTACTCTTCAAGGATGCTGCACTTGACGCAGCCTCTTCTCTTCTCTTCGATCCCCGGATATGTGAATCCGTGGGGATTCTTGGACTTCTTGCTTTCTACGCTCCGCCTTATTGTGATTTGAAACTTCAAGACTTGTTCCTCGGCTATGAACTATATCTTCAAGATCTATTTTCTTCGCTATAGTCTGTCACTTCAAGAACTGTTTGTTACCTGCTGTATGAACTTTTGCTTCAAGACCTTCAAGACTAACTTTTTCTCATTCTTCGTGATTTGTATGACTTTACTCTTCAAGATTGTTTGTTTATACTACATACTGTGAAAAAACTGTATGATTACATAGATTCTACCATTCTACAGTTTTTTCTTTGGCTCGGTTCGCGACCTCTTTGCTTTTCCTTGCTAACTTCTGTTATCTTGTTTCCCTTCACTGCTGTCCCGCTTGCGCAGTTGTTAAGCTCTGGCCAGGTTAATCTGGTGTGTGGGTGTAGTGCTCGATGGTGTGGGCCACTCTTGTCCCTTCATAGTCACTTATTCGTTTGTCTAGCGCCTGAAAACATGTAAGTCCGTTGCTCCACTTTTTAGTGGAAAGTTAGGTTGGGAACTTGTTCCCCCAACGTGGCTGTCGTCATGTGCTTAGTATAGGTTTTAATGTAGTTCTTTCTTTTTCATATTCCGTTTTCGTTTGCCGTCTTATGAAAATTTTATTAACTTTTAATGTTGTTTGTGACAGGTACGTTAAGTGTAATATTTACTGAATTTTGGTAATTGTGTTTCTTGTTGACAGGCGACCGCTGCAATGTCCCTTTGGTCAAATAGCTTTAATGACTCGGCGTCTCTTTTGTGATAGTGTTTGAAAATGTTTTGAAATTTCAATGATAACATATTTGCTCTTACCAGATTGGAGCATTTGGACGTGAAATGCAACGCTCGTTATTTTGACAATAGCTTGCTAAATTGGCATTGCTTGCTTCTTTTGAGAAAGTTGTCTACTTTATGTCGCACACGCAAAGTTGACGCCCGCTTGTGACGCATTTACTTTAATCAAGATTACCTTTGTTAACGGAAATTATGTGAGCTCACAATGTGAATAGTATTTAGTCCCGATCGTGCGTAGAGGCGCGTTTTTCCATAATGCTAGTGTTCCAAAATTCAAAAGAGTTAAATGTTTAGTGGAACTGTCTCGTATGTCTGCATGTTCTTTCTGAACTTTTGTAAATGCAACTTTATTCAATTTGTTAATTTCGAAATAATATAAATGCAGTCTAACCTTGATAAGTGTTCAATGTAATAATGTTTACCTGTTTTGAAAAGATTTTCAGAAGTAATTGCAGATGACAAACTGATTTTCTTTTCTTCAGTTTGTTCATTGTACGCTTTTTTTGTCGACCCTACCCTCTACAAGTGCAGAGTGGGTTCACTGTGTTTTTTTCCTCTTTGCAGTCTTTATGCAGTTTTTAGAATGCTTTATAGTCTGCACTTTGCTGCCTCCCTCCTAATATATTAATTTTAGCTTGTTTTATGTTATCGTATTGTATACAATAAATATATAAACTAAGTACTATAATTTTCAAAGGAGTCAACATGTTCAAACGAGTCAACATCACATTCAAACAAATCAACCTCACATTCGTAATTTATTATGTCTATATAATAATACCGAAATTTTAAAGTATTCAGTTTCAAATGTAAAAAAAAAAAAACATAGACCAAGTTGTAATATTTCGTATAGAAAAACAAAGAATGGAAATTTTTTTAAAAATGTATTTGTGTTCATTGTGGTCACAAAAAGTGTATGCTTATTGGTGGGAACATAAAACACGAAATTGCAAATGAAATTCATAAACCAGCTCGAATATATTATCCTCGAAGATCATTTGAAAAGTATTTCGATGTTGGTATTGTTTTGTATATGAATAATCTGGATTTGGTCCACAAATGTCTATTTTTTTTAAAATAAGAATTCATATTGGCGTATATAACAAAAAATGGAACTTTTATTAAATGATTATATCTCTAAAGTTTAATATTATTTAATTCTTTATTTGGAACATTCTTGATTTTTACAATATTTTTCATGGTCTTTTGAATAAAAATATTGTAGACATCCATCACAAAGGTATTTAATATTATAATTCTTTGTAAGTTGTGATCCAACAAGTCTTTAAAGGCTTTTTATCCAACAATAGTGATTTTTTATATTTTTATGTATAAAAATTATATGTTTATCAGTTTTATTTCTTCTTATTTTTCATAACAACTAACTCTTTCAGGATGTATTGTAACTGAATAAATAACTGATAAAATAAATAATTAGCAGAATTTTTGATCTTTCATTTAAATATTTAAACATACTTTTTTGTTTCATTTTATCGGAGAGCTCAACATAAGCTCCTTTGATGGATTATGTTATCGTATCTCTTAAACAGTTGCTAAGTATCCATTGGGATATTTTTGCCTCAAATACTTCCATTTCTGTTAACATTTTCGAAATAGTGTTTTCATAATATTAGTCTAAATTAGTTGTTGTATTTAAAATAATTTTATTTGTTGTTTTAAATTAAGCGTTTTGATATTCTTCATCATTACCAAATCCTCTCAAATTCAGCTGAAAAACTTAAATTTACTTTCAAATTAGGCCTATATTGTTGAAGATGTTCTTTTATTTTGTTTATAACAGTTAATTTAATGTTATTAAGAAAATATTTTGGATCTGTGTATTTATTTCTATTATTGATAACATAAGTGTTTAGTATGCCATTTGTTTTTGTTTCTATTTCATTTATTTCAAAATTATGATTTATTACCTAATTATTTTGTAAATATTTTTCTGAATTTATATGTTTTTACCTCTTTTTGTGATTTTTTGTATAGTTTATTACAAGTAATTCCACAAATTTTATATTTTACTTCAACTTTTTCTCATTTATTTTTTAATTATTTTTTAAAGTTAATTTTAGTAAATGATTTAAGTTTTTATGTAGTCTAATATTTTATGACTTTTTAAAATTATCATAGTGATATTTTTCACATTTAACTATTATAATATTTATGTTTTTTTGTATTAAAACGTTTTTCTATGTGAGGTTTATAATTTTTACAAGTTTCATATTTAATATGTTTCACTGACAGTTGTTTACTTCCCTTTTCAAAAATATATATTTTTCAATTAAAATACGTGCCAAAAGTTTGGCATTTGTCTCAAATTTGTCACTTTTTCATTTTGTCCTTATTTATAACAAAACAATTAAATAATATATGAAAAACTGAAGACTTGTTTTCAAAATGCTGATTTTGAAGCTTTGTTGTTTTTTTTTATTATTATTTATAATTGTAATTGTTTATGTACTAAATTATTTCGTGTTAACAAGTTCATATCATTTGGTAAACCTTATAAATTGAGAATGAGATTCACAATTATTATTGGCTTTATTTTATTTTATTTTATTTTTTTTCAAACTTTCATGAAAACCTGAACTTTTTAGTTGTTTTTATGATTTTTAAAAATGTCACTTTGGGGATAAAATTTTATATTTTGTTTTGTAACTGGTATATATATATATATATATATATATATACTCTACTGAGGTAAGTATGGACCAGCGGTGGAATTAGAAGACAGGGAAATCTGAAGTAACCCAAAAATATCGCTCATAAAAGGCCACGTCTGTAACGTTTCCCACATTCAAAAATCGGTGAACAGCAAGTGGTCTGGCCAGCTTTTTACTCAGTCGATGAGTATTTGTGTGGGTATGTAACTGTGTAGATACTCATTTAAGATATCTTTTCTGGGTCTAGATTCTGTTTCTTCTCTTCCTTTTTTTTATTTTATTTTCATGTGGAGACTATGAAGAATTCTGGCACGAGCTCACATATGATCACGAGCCTGAGCTCACAAGAATAATGTTGGATTTCGTTATATTACTTTTTGCTTTTAAATGTATATTCAATTGATTGTGTATTGTAAACATGACTTGTCCGATATCTTTGTGCAAAAACGTACACAAAGTGATCCAAGAATGCAATACACTAAATCTAAACCACCGTGCACCCAGTAGTGTAGTGATAAAACACTGAACTCGTATTTAGGAGGACCCAAGTTCGATTTCCTGTCCAGCCATTTTAATTTTGGTTTTCCGAAATCACTCCATGCGAACGATTCTTCGCTGTAGTTCATGGCCGTTCCTCCCTTTGTTCCTGTTTATTTGAGTCATTGTTTCCGTCAACAACCTCGTTATCGGCTAGGATATAAGCCATACAAACTTCTTAGGTAGATTTACATACACACGCCAGCCTTGCTCCAGAAAAACACGATAGCTATTCAAACAGACCGGTGCATTAACTATAGTCTCCTTACTGCTTGTATGGTTGACAGCGAAATTGCGCGATATAGTTCGTGTATTTTCCTATTTAAATACAGCAGTACTGAAACAAAATCAACATAAATCGACATCATTGTATTTTGCATAATAATAAACTTCTTTTTATCATATTATATTGGTACCTGTTGACTTCACAATTTATCTTACACGCGTAAACATCAAGTGACGTGTCCAGAGAGGTTATACGTTTCCCGTCGTTAGCCGTTACGCGCGGAACGATTAGAGTTGGATGGAAATAGAACTTTATCAGGTTTTATTGTGCTCACTTGATCCCGCACCGCCTATAAAGGGGCTTTACGTCTCGTCGGCAGCGAGGTCATTAGAAGATCACTTGGCCTAGCCATATCACAGAATGAATATATGTAAAATTTATATATTATTATCTTTGTATTTTTTTTTTTTTAAATTTTGGACTGCTTATAAAATAACAGATGAATGTGCTGATCTATGTAATGGAAGGAGAATATGAATTTTGAAGTATTTGGATTATAAAGTGAGTATGTACAGATACGTTGAATACATAGCAAAATATTAAACTGTAAATTATTTTTGTGAATATTTTGAAGACGAAAAAAAGTATTTGTCAAATTTATTGTACACTTTAGCATTATTGGAATGTCATCATGTATGCCGGCCAAGAAGCCCAACGAAAAGCCAACATGTTTCGCCGATTGAGTTTAGTCCTTTTAGCCATTCTTTTTCTGTATGTTTGTTGCTTTGTCATTTTAAATCCTTTTGGTAATAATTTTCTTAAAAATCAGATATTCCAATAAAATTTTTCTGTTCTTGAATAATACTTTTATCAAACTGCTATTCTGTTTTGTTGATTAGAATATTCAGGATAAATAGGCTTACCACAATACAAATTTCTTTAACTCTGCTTTGGAGTAGGGAAATATTTTTTTTTTACATTCACAAAGAAATTTGTTCCAATTTCAAATTTATTTTCAAGGAATGCTTCCTACCCTGCACATCACACAATCTGAAATGTTCAATTTAAACATGCGTGGCCTTATATATCACTTGGCCAGCAATTCACGTGACCGAAAACATATACACTGTTGTAAAATTAAATTTTGAGTGTGCACTCCTGTGTTATGATATTTTTTGTGACTTCTGTTTGTATTTCCTTGCTTCTACACTGCTACACCAATTCATACCATATGTTCCTCATGATGGATGAGTATGACGTGTGTCCTTAAAGTAGAACAGTCGGTACTTCAGTCTAATCTCGTACAAGTGAAGTAGGGAAAAACCTTAGGAAGTTGTGCTTCTTTTATGTCTTAACATAAAAATAATATACTACGTTTGAATGCAAAATAAATTAAACATGGGTAAGTTGTGACGTTTCAAAAAATGCTCTTACATATGGCAACTATGAGTATAGAAATTTACTTAAGATAAATTCTAAATAATAAAAGTTCATATTAAATTACATTGTCTTTCCTCACAGTTGACACACAGAAAATATAAAACTTATAAAAGGTTCGTGAATCATCTATAGTGTCCATACTCACCCTCATCTACGGAAACAATGAAGCTCAAAAGTAAACATCTTGTTACAATCAGGTCGTGTCCTACTATATTTTCCATATCTTGGCGTGTTTCCAAATCTGATCTCTATTTCATATTATCTTAAGTAAAATAAAAGCTTTGTAATTTTGTACATGTTACATTGTCAAGAGCCAACCCATCCCTCGGTCAAATATGTAACAAAGATGTTTCATAATTATGCAAGCTGAATATGAAATCTGAATCTCACATGTAAGAGATGTCTAATTTTTGACATCTGTTTACGTCATAGAATTGCTTTGACGTTTACTGTCGTACATAGAAATTTTGCACCTGGTATTCTGTTGGCGGTGCATAAACATGTACCACTCGCTGTTGCAGCGGCCGGAATAACTGAAATACAGTTAGCATACATTTGTCAAATGCAACCAAGGGTTTGTGTTGCATCACCTCTCCTGAAGACAATACAAAAGGTCTACAGATAGTCTACAGAACTGCTACACAATCAGTTTCTCTCTACCTCTGCTGTGTAGCACCTACGCCTCTTTCATAAACAACCTTCCCCCTGCTAACAGTCATACTGCCTTGCTACTTTATACGCTTGTTTTCCTGGCTCTTGTTAACTCTGATATTTCACGCATGGGTGGCTCAAACATTTCTTATTACCTACCAGGTAAAATATTTGTCTCGTCTCGAAAAATATTCCGTTCCTGTTCAACTATATTTCTGTGTATTTCATCGTTACATTAATTGGCAATTATGATGCTCACTACATGTTCGCGTAGTTTCAGAGACACTTAAGGACGTCCTTTTACGGCCTTTTTTTCTTTTCCTTTCCATAAGGATTGGAGAAAGTATAAGGATGGCAAGGAATTGAGAGGGGCAAAGGAGAGGCTGTCAAAATACAGCCATCTCCGAACATATTTTATCTTCAGTCTCACGATGTTACTTTTTCCGCCTCGCTGGATAACGACGACAATGCAGAGACCTGAGAAAACATCATAATATATATTTTGTCCGAATGTCTTCAATTTTCTTTTTGCAAGCTGTCTCTCGTCGTTCGTCTTGCTGCTGCTCGAAGCTCCACCAGGCCAGAGAGGGTTGAGAAGGGGGCTAATTACGAGCTCCATAGCCATACTCTACCCCGTTCCTTCCACCTTATCCTTCCTCCAAGTCGCCAAGACGCATCCCTTGTTTGCTTTTCTTGCCGAATGGTGGAGCGCGCCTCCCCCATTCATCCTGTCGCTGATTTCCATATTACCCGCCCTTTCCTGCCTTGTCAAAGCTAGGAGAGTGAGAAGAAGAACCCTTGTCAGAGTGACAAAGGCCCCAGCTGCTTCGGCTAAATACTCGTCTGCGTGAGAAGGCAATGCCTTGTATTGATGTCGAATGTTGCGCAATAGTTTTCTTTACTTCATTTATTTTTTACGGTAACGTCAGAAATAATGTTCTAATATGCGGCCTAAATATAAGTTAATTTATAAAATGCTCTTGTTATGTTTTGATAGATTCCCGGTAAGAGGCAATATGTTCGCATTCTAACAAGACGTGATGGCGGCTACTCAGTCCGTATGTATGAGAAGTCATCTGGTTACTAGCAGAAAATCTGATATACAGGAAGTGTGTGAATTCGGGCTTCTTGCTCACAAACACCAATTAACACACATCAACATATATACATACGTACACATATACATGTTGTCCTAAAGACATTTCGAGCACAGACACTGAAATTACGCAAAACTTTAGTCAATAGTTCCTTTGTTACGCGATGAGCACTGAAGTGTGCAGCAGAACATTTACATTTTAAAGAAAAACTTAGGAGGTCACTTTCTTATTATGCCACAGTTACATAAAAATAATTTAAACACGAGAAAATGAGCAACAACAAAAACCGAGGAAGCCAGAAATGGCGGTAGTCATCAAAAATAGAAGTAATTACGAAATAGGAATATATTTGGTACATAAATGAAACCAAAAAAACTAAAAAAGAAAAGTAAAAACAGACAAGAACCCTACAAGGTGCATGAAAACGGCGACAATGATGAACAAACAACTGCCCAAATAAACAGAAATCGCTCCAGACAAGACAACGAATATAACACAGACGATAATAGTAGGCTTCCTTCGACGACAACTGTGCGCAACGTCTCAAGAACTTGTATCTGTTCCTGTCTTCAGGCGCACGAACAATAAGAGGAACACTAGCAGACGGACATATTATGCTGTATAGTATGTATTATTATTGTTTTTATTTTACGTAAGTTATAACGCAACTGATATAAACGATATGCAGGAAGTAATTTAAATGTATTGCAACCATTATTATTATTTCAGATATGTAATACTGACATGTAATGAAGGTAATTTGACTTGCTTAGCAATAGCATGTATATGTTACTAGGTATGATATTAATTTATAATATTATTTTGTATACTAATTAATTTTAAATGTAGTGATAAACCTTCTAGATTGTGTCAAAATGTTTAGAACTAATGTATTTTGAAATTGTACCAAAGTGTTATATTATGTATTATGAGAATTTGTGCTGGTTAGATGTCCATAACCTTACCAGCCTAATATTAAATATTTGCAGTTTTTCACCAAATCACAGGTGGCCATTTAAAAATGTTAGCACTGTGTCGTACCTCGGCTACCATTTGACCAAACGAATTCTATTTTGATATTTTGACAAATAATCATCTATTCGTTGAAACTGTGTAGAGATCATGGGTTCGTAATTTTGAAGGCAGCATAACGTGATTAAATACAATTGTATGCAAAATCATAAGAACTATTTAATTGGTTTTGGAAAATTTTCCATTTAATTCGGCAGCTAATGATTAAAGCATAGAAAAAAATTATAGGTTTTCCTGTGGCACTACATTTTGAAAAGAAAACACAAAATAAGTCTAAATATAATGTAGTTCAGAAAATATTAAGCCGATGTAAACCAAATTGTATACTTTGACGGTAAATTATCTAATTTATGAAATTAAAATAGCTTATAGATATTTTCCCGCCATTTGGTACGGTAGCAATAAATATTACATATAATAATTCGGAAATAATAGGAACGAGTCAAACTAAATTTTATTTGTTGTCTGACCACCACCCAAGCTGAGAATTCAAAATACTTCAGTTTTGTGGGTCGCCATTTTGTAAACTAGTACTACATAGATAATGTATAGGGTTTGGTCATATTTCAAATTCTATTAGACTGATGATCTAAATCAAATTTTATGTTTTGACACTTCGCAATCCATGATTTAAATTCAGTACAGTTAGTTGTAGCTCAGCCAATTTTAAAAAGAGCACAACATGAATAAATAGAGATTGTATCATGTTTATCGAACTATTGACGGAGTCAACATAACTCATTTCGAAAGTTCATCATTAAAGCTATGAATTCGGCATGGCAAAATATATACCTACGATTTTGGAAGAGATCCTTGCCACAATAAAGCACTTTATGTCGCACTTCAAAAACTGAAGGGCCGATTGAATAGAAATTTTATATTTTGACAGATAATGGTCCAAATTATAAATGAGTACGGTATAACATAAAGTATCTGCAATTTTGTAAGATTTACCACACCATTTGACCAACGACAAGCAATCTTGGTGTGTGGGAACGCTTTAAATATAAACAAAAAGTAGCCACAATATATTTTCACGTTAAACATATATAAAATCGGCATGTAAAGGTGCAATGTGGTTTACTTCGAATTGGCTTGAAGCT
The DNA here is from genome assembly GCA_003012365.1 of Medauroidea extradentata. Taxonomy (NCBI): domain Eukaryota; kingdom Metazoa; phylum Arthropoda; class Insecta; order Phasmatodea; family Phasmatidae; genus Medauroidea; species Medauroidea extradentata. The sequence continues at coordinate 27,063 of PNEQ01027156.1, forward strand.
CATTAAAAAAACACGTTTCACCTATTACTTCCGGACTTTCTCTTGCCTCAGCCCATTCCTGCTCCTAGTTGAGGCAACTATAAGCACATGACACTGTACATCGTTCTCTGAATTTTCTAAAGTGTTATTATTAATGTAACTAAACGTTAAACATATATCATTTTAACCTTATTCGTAAATACTTTATTTACTATTATTAAGCTTTGATAACTGTTTAAAATAAATTTTCTCAAGGAAAAATTTGAAATAAATTCTGTTTTATATTTTTTGAACTTTTTCCACATATTTACCATTATTTTCCACGAAATAGCTTGACTGAATTGGGCTGGTAATTAAATCACTTCTAGCAAAGCACGTTTTACAGCACGTTAAAATTATAACCCCAAGACGTGAGATAACTTTTATATTATTTGGATTCTCAAAGAAAATTTTGTTCAACAATGATGCTTTGAGTTTTGATGAGTATGTATTGCGTATAAAGCCGCGTTTACACCGGTGAAAGTGACAAGTACTGCTCAAAAGTAACATTTTGAAAAACACTTTTAATGTGTTACCATATAAAATACAAAGTTAGGAATTATTGAGGTAATGCTGTCACAGCGTTATTGACAAATATGAATGCGAAACTGGTTTCTTGTTATGTACATGTTTTCCCAGCTTGTTTGTTATCAAAGTTATATACATTTTTGTTTAACAGTATCTGTAAATGTTGCTTGACATGCTGGCTATTGTTGTTTTGAAGGCAAATATCCAAAAATTACCTGCATATTAATTAATACAGCAAGTATACAAAAGAATGAAGAGATTTCATAATGTCACTTTAGGTGTATTATTGAACTTACCGGCGCTTAACTTGACAGCTGAATACAGAAAACTACCAAGTTTTGTGGGCACATTACAAATATTTGACATGTTGCCCACTTTGCGATCCTGCACACATTATCCCTATAATCAAGTTTTTCCGAACGTTTTGCAACATGTCCCTGGTAGTGTGATCGAAAGCGTTGACGATGCAAGTTCGCAGGTCCGCTAAATCAAGCGGTAAAGGTGGCACATACACCGTATCCTTCACGTTTCCCAAATAAAAAAAAAATTTACAGTGGGTTAGGTCAGGGGATTGCGGAGGCCGTGACAGCATATGTTGCTCATTATTCCCACAACGGCCTGCCTATCGGTTTGGAAATTTCATAAATTCGTGGACTTCGCAATGACAATGGAAGACAAAGTCTTCACTGTCAATCTCGAGCAAGCGGTACCGCAGGTACTATATCCACATGTGGGGTACAGATGGCGTCATTGAGCACATTCGTGACTCCCCGAAAGCCATCTCGAAATTCACCGTGAAAGAACCATTGCAGGCCCAGATATCTGGGCGTGTTAGAACTTTGGCTCATGCCTCAGCTCGCAATCCTCTTATCGAGCTTAATAAAGTAAGGTCTCGGCATCTCTTCCGACGCTAGTAATCCTGTCACAAAGCCGTGAAGTTTCTTCCTATGGGTGAATATTTGACTAGGGAATTCTTAGTCAATCATCTTTAAGCATTGAATTTGGTATTCTGAACTTAATAAGAGTTATGTAAGACAATTCCTCGAAAATGATAAATTAAGTATTCAAGACATCAAACCATGCTTTATCTGGAAAGGAAGGCACAACGTAACAAAGACTCTGTCAAATTGAAGTACTTTCATGAAGTTTTTTCGACCTAGATGAAGAGAAATCAATTTTTATTCTTATCACAAGAGAGCTTCTCTGCTTTTGGGATTATATTTGCGCCAAGTTTGTTTTATTATCGATAACCTTACAATAAGTTTAAGTTTCGCCGGCTTCCACTATTTTACTTTGTCCTTGACGTTTACTAAATATGCATTGTGTTTTAAATTATATTTTTCATTGCCATTACGCTTGCTGAAACAGGCTGATGAGTGAGTGGTCATTGAGAAGCAAAAGTAATTTTTCTGCCTTCAGACTAATTTAATACCTTGAATAAAATTACTCATGTGATACTACGCCTTAAAATCAATTAATAAAAGCACAGAACCAGAGTGAATTAGGTGCGCTATCTAAATTTCAAACGATGTATCTTATAGAAAATGCATTTTTTTTTTCGTTATACTTCTTACAGTACGTAAAACATAGGAAGAAGTATTTTTTTAACGTTTAAAAATCAATATATTACATATAATTTATAATTGAGCTTTGTTGCGTGCTTTAAATGTGAATCTCAGTATGTATAATTATATGCTGTGTGTAGTACTATGAAGGCAATGGCTTGTGCTCCCGTGCGCTAACTAGTTAAGTAATTGGATACGTTTACATGTTCATGTTGAAGTGAGTTCTGATTTTCCTGCAGGAAAGACATTTCACAACAGCGCATCAGCTCATCAATCGATACTAAATCATTGCTATTTCCTTTAAGTGTACATGCTCAGTTTATTATATATATATGAACCGAATTACACCGAGGTCTGGAGTAACAGTGTATAACTTAAATTTACGTAGTGATTAACTGGCATTACTTTAAAAAATCAAATTTACGCGAAAAATTGTGGTTTGTTTAGTGCTGTTCTTAGATACTGACCTTTGATTTTACAATGAACTTCAAAGTTTTACTATCAGAGAAAGCAATATTGTAAACCAAAAAGTTAATGCACTTATTATTATCATAGTGATGTTAGAAAAACACTCGATAATATCATATTTTGTAACATAGCCCATATTTTAAACTATTTCTGTTATTCTATAGAAAATGTGTTTTTTATGCACAGACCAGGCGGCCAGTAAATATATACGACGATACACAAAAATAGCCCATTGTTAACATATTATGAACAAAATGGGTGGTCGCAATATTGCTAATATCAAATTTTTATGTCAGAATCAAGATAGTTTACGTTTTATACCTGCACAATTTCGCTCTCGCAGCCAAGCTTTTTGCGACACATTATTTCCGGAGCAAACTAAGAAATCCATTTCGAGACATCATAAAAACCTCTTATCAACGGAAGTTTTGAAAAACCTGATTATAAAGGCACTTAACACATATCAAGAATATTCTTTTATATTGTAGTGCTACTTCACTCAGATTATGGATCTTGTGTGTGAAAGACTCTGACCGGAAAGTCTTGGGAAGAATTTTTTCTTAGTTCCTAAGGAAATTAAATTCTTATGAGAACACCTTCACTGATGCTTGTTACCAAAATAATTTTGGAACGTAGACGCGAGATTCCCAAATTTTGAAGAAGTTGTGGTTTATTCACTAAGAAGAACCATTTTTATTATTCGTTAGGGTGATGTACTTATTTTTAAACTGGTAAATTTTGAATTTTGCGAGCTGTCAGAGACTATTCATAAATTCTATTTAAAACAGTCATATTCATAACTCACGAAAGCAGTTGAGATAATAGCACGCGAAACAATTCAAGCTTCTGCATTATACTCACGATAAAACTCCACCGATTCTCACCAACGTAAGATACAACGGAAGTTATACACCTTATTTATCTGACTTGACTTACTCTTACGTGAATATGTTTAAGTAATATTTTATGTATAAATTTATATTTTATAAAGAATTTTACAATGTTTTTTACAGTTAACAATTAAGGGGTCTGGAAATTATTACTGAAAATTCACCTACGGTTCCTTAATAAAACATTTTACATTTGTGGTTCTCTGGATTACACATGTGTTAGACCAAAACCAGTTTGCTTCAAACTTCTTTAATTGTATCTTAGATGTATTTGTGACCGGGTAAACATTATATCCATTAACATAGCACTTTTGATAACACAATTTTTATTAAATGTGTGGCGCAATGGAGAAAACCTCCAAAAAATAACATCGACAAAGCAACAATTACAGTTACTCGCACATATTCAGCGGAAGTAACTTTTTCCTTCATCGTTGTCAAACTTCGATAAAGTTTGAGAAAAATGTACGCTAACAAACATGAGAATTCGCAGAGATGTTTCTATGTGTAGAAATGTTAGCACTGTTATGTTAGAAAACTTCTTATCCGAGGGCATTCACATTAAGGACAGAGTTAGAAAGAATGTGAAACTATGGTCTCCTCTCTCACCAAGCGAAATCTCACGCCTGACGTGAATTATGCCATACTAACTATCCTTAAATCTGATAAATGTATGTATTACGAAACTACTCTGTAGTCGAATAAAAACTTTGTTATCGGTATCGTGACTCATGCAAACATTTCCTTCTTCGAGTCCACCCTTTTTCTCTGCAGAAGTACTCTCATTCCAGTATTGATGTGCTTTAGCAGGCGCACGACTGAATGTATGGGGTGTTATTTGTGGTTACACGAGAAAAATATATCTTGGGGGAATTCCAAAGGTTGCCAAGTTTTTCTTATAAACATGGACGAAAATGTAGCGTGTTACTGAGTACTATCGTAAAAATGTGCATGTGATACAGAGAAGTCGGTCAGTTATCAGTCTTCTTAAGGATTTCTGTACTAGTGGGAAAATTTGTAACAATATTTTAGCAGAAAGAGCACACAACCAGTCTGCGATTATTTTTAAATGATTACCTGTCCCCAAAATTTGGTTAACGGTGAAATAAGGAATAACGTTTATGATTCCTCAGATACACCAAACACACTCATCTTGACGATACGGTGGTTGACGGCAAAGTGTTAAGAAAAGCAACAGAAGAAGCTGCATAAACGTTGAACAAATGAGCATCGAAAAATGGTTAGCAACAGTACCAACAACGGCAAAGTGCGCATTGAAGCACAGTAGCATGCGACAATCACGTGAACAGAATAGCTAAACTGCATCAAAATCACACGGTGAAATACAGAAATCACGCACTGCAACGACAGCAGCACGTGCCATGAAGACGTTGGTACGACAGAACAACTGACAGGAATGTAAAGCTCAGCAGCTACTGTCTTGCTTAAAAAAACTGTACCGCGACTAGTGTCGGCTCAAACTAATGTAACAAGAAAGAATAGCTGTAATTGAAAGTGAACATTCTGAAACATTGTTAATAAATTAAAATTACTCAATAACACTTATTATTGTTAATATAATATTAAACCAGTTCATAACAATGCAAACAATTAATTAGCCAGAATTTAAGAAATATAAATATAAAAAAAATTAATATGTATATTATTTAAGTCGTGTCGTATTTGATACTGCACAACAAGAAAAAACAAATATAAAACACACACAAAATAGAGGAATTCCTCTGGGATTGTTTTTTTTATTTTTGTGTTTTTTTTTAATATTTGTTTTTCCTTGTTCGTTTTCGTACTTTATCATTCGACACAGGTTTGATCAGCAAAACATGAGCAATGGCGTATGTCCATAAACCAATAAATTCTAATTGTAAACTCCCATTGCAACAAACATTTAAAAATCTCAGGTAACTACAAGATATCACAAAGTATTCGGCAGAACATCGACTGGGCGTCAAAGTTAAGCTATAAAATACATAAATATCATATGAGGGAAAAGGAGGAGGGGGCTTCATAGGGCCGAACAACACACCCCACACTAGGCGTCTATGACGGACAAATCCTGAAAGATGACAAGGAACGTGGGCGGTGAAATGGAAGTACCACAAGAAAATCCGCCCGGCCAACTGCAACGTTCACCAAGTTTCCCAAATGCAAAACACAGGAGTCAACTCTGCCGACAATCGAAGTCAGATTGCTGTGTTGGCAGACAAGAGGTTAGAACACACCGCGGCCACATTAAGATATATTTACACTAGCAACTGTTACTTGCACCACTTTGAGTTGATCATCACTTTTGCAATAAAATTGACGCACGTTCAAGTCTTAAAATGAAGGCAAGTTACACAACTTGTGCCAAGAAATACTTCATATTTTGAACAATGCTAATGGAACTGCCGTCTCAACTTTGACGACAGACGCGCGTGGTTACACTAGTAGCCCCCTGTGTCGCAATTAAAATTTGCACAAAAAATTCTTAACGCAAATTTGATTAATCTTTTTTGTGATTTATACGGGCTTAAGTACAATATAAACTCGTGTACGTTGAAATCACTTGTGTGTGTTGAAATCATATTTGTGTGTAAAACTATATTCCACGTCAATTTCAAACTACATTACAAGTGGTCTTAATTTTACATGTCATTTTAACCCTAGTTATTGTACTGCTTCCACGTTTAAAAATTATCGATACCGAACAGGAAATTTTAGTCTCAACATTTAATCAATTGCGAATTTAAGAACACACAAAATTTTTCTCCTGACTCGAGCGTGTCTGAAAATAATGTAATTCTTGGCATTAGTTGCCAGTGTATGTCAATCACAGGAAGCCATTTTCTTCCACTAGCACAAATTATTAATGTTAACTTGTATTACCTTAATCACAATAGATTGTCAACAATATCCCATTCAAGTCTTGTTGAAGAAACGTTTCAGTGCAACGAAAATTCTAATGCACATTCAAGAATAACATACATTTTCTCAATGACTACAACTTATTGATTTAACAAGCTTTTAAATAAATACTGGTATACATATCACAGATTTTACTTAAACAAGTAAACAAAATATTTCGTTGTAGCAGAGATCTAAACCCATATTGGCTACGAACTTATAATTGTTCTTTATAGTCTCTAATAACTTAGTTTAATCGTACTGTTCTAATTTATCTTCTATGGCAAGCAAGAATTTCATGAGTAACATATAAACGGTGTCTGGCTGCTTCAAAATACCCTTGAACAGAGTTCCTTGAAAACAGCCGGTAGCTTCATAACAAGTTATTTATCGTTTCCTTATCGTGACGGACTTAATGCCTCGCTTTTTAGTTTGCAGGGATTTCGAAAATATTTTTAACACAAATTAATACATATATCGAAAATTCATTTTGGCAGTTTTAACACTTATATAGCATGGTATCTATCTGAATTTTTCTGCTGCAGTACACCAAACAGATTTTTAGATTTCTGCCCCAGAAATAGCACATATTTTGTTGTCAAAATAAACCAAAATAAAGCACAATAATTTTTTTTCTGGCAAACGGTACATTATTTTTAAAAATCACTCTGGAAAAACTGTGTATCGAATGACTGTACACAGTCTCAAATTTTTTCAAAGCATTTGGTTAAAAAATATTAATGTTATTTGCAATTGTTTAAAATAAATGAAAGATCATGACCTTTAATCGTTCGATAACTGCCTCGGCGAACGTACCGTTCCTCCCCACATTATATTTCGATTTTTCTTTCTCTATATTCTCTACTTCACCCCTTTTACCGTTTTCTCCCTTCCGTATCCTTTGATACTGCCATTCACGCTCTGTAACCGTGTAAACTATTTCTTGAAATAATGTCAGAAAGATATTTTGATTGAATGTTTAGAACGCCTTCAGTTCCGTCACCACAACCTCTTAAAAAGCACCCTCAACGACAATTTAATCTCGCTATTATTTAGCTGTACATTTAGAGTTCACCTCAAATTATGGAAACACCGCGTTCACAATCCTGCATATTTCTAGTTCTCATATGTCGGTTCCGAGAATAGCGAGCAAGTACATAGTCAGACAATCAAAAATTCCTTCCTACAGCTACTAATGAATCGATAGAAACATATACTGACTTACAATAATTAAAAGGTGAAGTAAACAACGACAGGCGGAGAAAATTAAGCAGAATAGTTCCTGGCATATGGCATACTTAATCTCTGATATTCTACGTTAACTCAAGCAACGCTAATGAAATAAATACTTTACATTTCTCTAAAATAAAGTCAGGTGTATTTGTTTACAAAAAGGAAGGATCTCGTCACGGGATACTATAATTCCGTGACACCGGTGGTGATTCTTTCATTTTTTTATGGTATTATTAGGATGCTTAAGCTAGCAAATAAAATAGTTTTTCGTTTGATTTTATGAACATTGGAATGTGCAATAATGTCTTGGCCTAAATATTTATGTTGGTAACATTCAACGAATAGTTAAGTTAATAGTTCATGTTGCGGAAAGGTATTGAGGCCACTGGTTCCTATTTATGCTATTTTTTTAAAATATATTTTAACACTGAAAGGAAGCACATGTAAAACTATTACACAGATAAGATAAAAGTGATTTTACTATGTGAATTTCAGTTATTTTGGTTAATTATAGATTAGCGTAAATTTTCTGTGTCGGTAACCTCCGATGTTAAAAAGAAATACACATACATAAACATATATTCTTTTAAAATATTTTGCTTCATATAAAAAAAAATACATTTTTCAACGTGTCTGTGTGGCTCTTTAACGATATCTTCTCCAATTCAAGATTTCAGTAATTATATTCGGAACAACAACGTAAATAGAAACTCATAACATTAAACTATGGAGAAGACCGAATTGAATCGTTAGAGAGCTTCGAAACAGTCCGCTTAGTCAGAAATCATCTACAATAAGCTCTTCGGTCGATTATGGCCATAATCTTTAAGGGAAACTGTATAGAATACCCATACACAATAGTGAATCAGAATCTGACCCTTGTACAAACAAGTATCTCGGAGATTATAAGGCTCAGCGTCCTTAAGAGTCCCACCTAGGTGGAGTTGGTTTACACTAAAGTTGTAATGAATAGCTAGAAAGTAATAAGGACGACATTGCCACGCGCTGCTATCTTATTATCTTGAGTAATGAGATTCGTGTGTGTATATGTATGTATATATATATATACACATATTGACACTTGTGTGTGTATGTATATAGGCAACATGTATACTTATTTATTCAAATATTTATTTACGTTTATATTTACTAGTACTAGAAACCCGGCCGCGGATTTGCGCGCATGAAATTTTTGAAGGCAAATGATAGTTTGTCGCGTTAATGAGATATTGAGGACATAGCAAAGAAAATTATGACTTTTCATCTTCAAAGCACAACCAGGTTTATGAAATATTGAGGAAATCGGGAAAATACATTTTACGCCTTTTCACCCCTTAGTGGGTGGCTACGTTTCTAGGGGATGCCACCCTTACATTTTCATAATTCAAATATAAAATTAACTCTTCCGTCAGCTGACACTAATATGTGCATATATATTATCACAACAGTTCCCCGTTGCCTTGTCTCGTATGGGAACTGAACTCAAAACCTCCTACCATTGTTACAAACCACTACACCGAGATAGATCGCCAGAATTCTTAGAAAATTAAGCGTAATATACAGACCCGTGCCCAAAGATGTATACGTATCAATAGGACAGCAAACAGTAACAACTTTTACATTATTTCTCCGAGGTCATACCTACTTTGCGGGATTTCTGGAACATTTTACATCTTTCCGCCCCCTAAATTGCCGAATTGGGAAAATCCCTAAAGTAACTTTTTGGGTATTTACGTGAACTTAATTCATATTCAAAAATTATCTCGACAACTCAACTGTGTTAAAAAACACAGAGGATTAATTGCATCACGTTATATGTATATATATATATATATATATATATATATATATATATATATATGTGTGTGTGTGTGTGTGTGTGTGTGTGTGTATATATATTTATTTATTTATTTATACACATATATTATATATATGTTTATATATACACATACATATATGATGTGACTTGTTGCAAATATGGTCGCCAATAAAATTTGGTAATATTAACTCACCTTGAGTAGCGTAAGTAGTAAATATTAGAATATAATAATGTGGCCATTCTTTTTTTTTTTCTGTACTGCGACACGATGCCGAAGAAACAATTCTGTATCAGCTATGGTTGTGATTTATTCTATGAGATGAAACGTTAATTTATGTAGGTGAGTCCCGTCATTCTGGATCTCGCAAATGCTGAGTTTCCTGTCATGACGACACCCACCCTCTTCCCCTCCCACCCTCCATCTACCTATGTCCCAACACACGAATCGCTTAACTAGCGAAGGGAAGGGAGAAGAGCCTACCTATAATAATGAACCTACGAAATTAAATAAATAACGACTGTGTATAGCATAAGTAATTATATAAACAAATCAGGTAAAGGAATGAGAAATAGTTACCAAATGTTGCATTAATAATTGTGGTTCCTATATAGTAAAATAGAGCAATGGCGAGCGACTACTATCCTCGATAGGCGGGGCTGTTCTAAAGAAACTCCTTCCTTACTGGCCCAAACAACGAAAGACTGGGTGTCGAGTAACTGGTTTCGGCGCCAAGGTGAGGGACGCCTGAGAGGAGAAGTGGTGTCTTAGAGTGGGAGAGAGAGAGACAGAGGGAGGGAGACCGGAGACAGCCGAACGTTGTGCCACGATGTAGACCATCATGCGTCGCAGCGCAGTTAAGACGCCCTCAAGTTTTGTCGGAATTTTCGACGATCATAACTTGTATGGAGTAGGGATGCACAGTGAAGTTTAGCACAATTTCTCCGTGTATCAAAGGGATTAGCTTTTTTAAATCAAACGTTTATAATTGTGGGCTGCTAACCGCTGAGAACAACGCCTTAATTATCAATCCCCCAATGATTACGGAAGGAGTCGCTGAGAATATTGGAAGGGGAATCATTCAGTTTATAGTAACGGCCGTAGAAAATCGCCCGAGAAAATTATACACGAGATATAATAAAGAACTCGTCAGCAACAACTTTTAAAACACCAGTCGCGCCATGAAAACGCTGTTATAACAAGAAAAAAAACAATAAACTGTCTGACGTTGGTTTTAAAACCATAAATATCATAAATTATATGTTATCTGGTGCAATACAACATTATAACTTTACATTTCTTACTATGAACCTTTAAAAAAATCCACGCAACATAATAAAAATAGGACGCAACCGATGCACGCATTACAGTATTAACACACAGAGAATTCATAATATCAGTCATCATAATGCATAAATTCTTTGGATGTATTGTAATATAATATCCCGGATTTTTATCTCAGAAGAGCTTTTTTAAATGTAATTTGTGTTCAAAACAGCAGGCGCACAATACCGTGTTTATTGTAACGTACCTAAATTGTATGCAAACCGTCGTACACAAATGGTTGCACTGTAGTGCTTTCAAGGCGTTAAGAGTGAGTGACAGTTACCGTCTTAATTTCTGTATTTTGTGTCGAAACATTTATTCTGGGTAATTTTTTGGAACTTTGGCCTAACTACGGAATAGTATACACATTGATAGAATTTTAGACGCCATAACTCTTTATTTTCAGTTACTGTTGTTACAGATAGAATTGCAGAAAATTCTTACCACAGTTAAGAAAGTAATAAGACTTGTCTAACTGCCATCTATCTGTAACAACAATAACTACAAAAATATATTTATGGTGTCTAAAATTCTATCAATATGTATTCTATTCCGTAGTTAGGTAAAATTTCTAAAAAAAATTTACCGAGAAGTAAAGTTATGACACAAAATACAAAAATTCAAGTTGGTGACTAACACTCACTCTTAAATGCCACAACTTAGAACACGCATTTCTTAAATGAAGTAAAAATATTTTCCCGAATGACAAGTGTTTGGCTTGTGTACTACAGTTGGTTTGAAGAAACTGCGTCTGGAGTATGGACAGCAACTATCTAAGCATGTGTACATACACATGTACATACACGCGTACTCATAATTTAGAGCCAAAATAGGCAAAAAATGTACATATTTATAATTCATAAATGTTTTGCAGTATTTAATTGCTTTTATTGAGAATCAGTTTAACTCTTTGGGTGACCCAGGTTCACGGTAAAGTAAGCAGTTTTTAAACCCATGTTTTTACAGGCATTCTAGTAACACTAATGAACATATCTTACAGCCTGAATTCACGGAAATATCAACGTCTGAGGCCACAGTAAATTGTGGTTTATGTTCATACAGACGACCTTTAAAAAAGCTCGGCTTGTGAATGGACTGTAACCACAGCCATTCAGGGACGGAACCAGCTCTGGGTTTGAGGAGAGGGGAAGGCATGCTTTAACATGTAAATTTCCCTGCAACCATTTTTGTTGTGCATTTAATTGTAGGCCTGACACAGCGTATCAATGTATTTATTTCTAATGAAACGTAAGTTTTATTTTTTGCGGTCATCGCTGCCAACTGACCAGCGTGTGCTAGTTAGAACTAGTACGGCGATGGACGTGTTTTCGAACTGCGGGCCGCGTGGGCAGGCTATCATCCTGTCAGACTCTCGTCCGAGAGGCGCGCTGCCGTCGCCGCCGCGTCACAAGTCGTAAATTCCGCCCTCTGATAGGTAATTTGCGACAGGGCATCGCACAGCGGGGCGGGCCGGGAAGTTATAAAGCAGAATTGACGTGCCCCGGTGACGTCGTATTTTATAAAGTGTTGACAGTCGGAAATGTACGCCGCGCTGCAGCCCCCTGTCACACACTGTGCAGCCCTGCCCCAACTCTGCAATGCCCCTACCTATCGTGTAAAGGGCAGCGCAGTTTGGGGCTATTCAAATGCTTCCTTTTTTTCCTGACTCTTGGGGTCTTTTACGTGGTTTTATATCTTCAAGACATAAACAATCGTAAAACTGCGAAATAAACTGAGGAAAAAAATCGTTTCATGGTTTTGTAACTTCAAATCAATGGCAATTATCATAAATCCACTAAATAAACTGAAATAAAAAATTTTTGGTATGTTCGTAAACCTATTTATAATACATTTTAACATGAAACTTTGAAATACGTTTCACAAATGGATTACTGATTGTGGATTTCCTGACTGTGAACTTGGTTCGTAAATAAAAAGGCAACAACTTAACAACGCTCTGACGTTAAACGGGACGCGCGCATGAAAGTATTGCTCAATAGAAAACTTCACAAGATGTAAGTCGTTTCCAACACAACAACTTGAAATTTCATGGTTACAGAAATTTTTTCCCGTTCTTGTTCCGATAGTCTATCGCTCTATTTGTAATTCTTCATGCCAATACCATTGAGTACCAACCGTGTAGAAATTTTTTTTTTTTCCTGTTCAAAGCAATTATTGTTTGCATTAATGTAACTACGATATTAATGGATATCTTAGAGGATTAAAAGTTTAGTGTTTCCAAGCTGAACTATAATTGCGAACGAGGTTAATTATTATCTGAAACGATATCATTTACCAAAAGAATTTTAACCATATTTTCTTTGCTGTAAAGAATATATTAGCAGGGTATTTTCTTTCAAAATTATTTAATTTCAAAATACCAAACAATAACATTAACAATCATTATTCAGCATTTTACTATGATTAAATCTTAGGATGTATCTTAACTTATTTTATAAAGAAATCTAAAGTAAATGATAGATTTTTTAATTTGTTATTTTGGTAGATAACACATTTTACTCCAGTATCAAAAAATTAATTTGAAAGTGAAAATATGTTTCTAATACATCGTGTCACACCGGACGTTTACGAAAGTATGTTACTAATTTTGCTAGTTGATTCCTTGTAGAAAATGAGATATATTTATGTAATGCAAAAGTTTAGCTGGCGCAAATCTCAAACGAGAAATTCACGATTGAAAATTGACATCGAAAAACATTTGTTAAAATAATTAAAAGTAAGGAGGAATACATACTGGATCTTTAGGTGCAGTTTAGTAATAATATCTACCATCTGTGAAAAATAGTTTCGAAAACATTTCACCTTCAGCAGATATAGCTGTTGGTCATGACATTTTGGCATAGAATTATTTTGCCACCTAATGGTTTACCTATTAAATAACTCGCTTTTTAGCAGAATGTCCCCAAAGAACAAAAAAGGTCACCTTGTCGCGACACCCTCAAGTAAACTGTTTTTGAGAAAAATTACGTAGAAAATTTGGAGCCTTAAATTAGGCAACACGCGATACATAGGAGGTTCGAGCAACTGAAAGGTTTTCGAAACAATTTTTTCACAAATGCAGACCTTATAATTATTAAAATAAACACGGAATGTAATTATTTATTTCTCCTTACTTTTGGTTATTTTAACTCATATTGATTTTCTATGCCAATTTCCAATCGCGAATTTCACCCTTAACATTTGTCCCTACCAAAAACATGCATTATACAATTTTACCTCATTTTTTTACGAGGAATCAATTATCTCGCAAAATTTTTGTGAGGCACTTTCACGAACATGCTGTATATAATCATTCTCCGCTTTCTTGACTGAAATACTCACCTAACTTTAAAGAGTTAAGAAACGTTCATACAGACTTTTTTATTTCATAATCTTTGAGATTGTTTAGAATTTTCGTGAGTTTTTACTTAATTTGTGGATATATGTTTAAAAACTAGCAAATACTATATAATATTTTCCTTAAATTTCTTGACTGAAAATGTTGAAATAATATTTTTTTAATGAAGTTAAACAGTAAGTATATTCTTTGAATGAGACTAGTCTGCGAAGAAATTAAAATGTTTCGTTTGCGATGTTCTTTTTGCGTGTTTAAAAACAGGATTTACAGCGTTTAAATACTGTTGTGTGCAGTTTGTAATGAAGTACAGAATGTAACTAACTAAATATCAATAAAAACCTTAGCACTCAACTGTAAGTAAATAAGTTTTTTTTTTTTAAATAATAGTTACAATTTTAATTTCGTCTGCGTTAAAATAATGAGCTGTATTTGCTTGTACAGTCAGTTTCCGAAGGAAAGATAGGCTTTTGCTGTCACTTTCCCGTCTGTGTGTTGGTCTATGTGTCAGTTTCTGTGCAACCCCCTCCCTCGTTCGTAAACTTTAGAATCCGTTGGCTTATATTTCTTACTCTGAGTACAAGTTTTCGATAAAAGCAAGTGTTCATTTTCAAAATCACAGACATTGAAAATTTTAGGTGCTGTGGCGTACGTTGAAAACCATTTGAACGAATTATGTCAGATTTTGTATTTGGCACCTCATCGTTCAATGATAGAATTGTGAAAGATGTTGTGTTTCAGTTCGGCTATTTTTAAGATAGCATTATATAAATTAAATAATTAATTCTAATTCAGAAACAGTTTCACGAACCTAATATATTTCATAATAATTCCAGGGTTGTGATATATTCATTAATGGAGGCCAAACATTATGAAAGAAACCACAACTTGAAGTTATAAAATAAAGTTTTATATATAATTTTAGAAATTTTTTTTGACCCATTCAAAACAAATATACTGTGGCTGTATACATATAGCATGTAACCTCTGAATTCAGAATAGTTCAGTGTTGTACAGTGTGTTTCGATTCAACACAGAACTGGCAAGTGGGCTGCCTACCCACCCGCAACCGGCTTGAATTCTGCTCGCGGCGAGCTAGCGACGGAGCTACGTTCTATTTCACTGGTTGCCGCCTTCTTACGCAGCATTCTAAACGGTTTAACTCTTTCAACATATATTTACACAGACTTTGGAATATGTTTCAACGATTTCTGCTTCAGATCTTGTTATTTAACGCTTCTGTTAATCACTTTTACGTAATATTTCTATAAAATAAACGTTTCTGAACTACATGTAACAAATGTAAAATGGTAGAACGTCTAACCTACGAATAACAACACAGGCACTTTAGTCTTACTGCCTAGCAGCGGCACGATATTTTACTGAAACCATAAAATATCATTATTACGAGAATATAATATTATGAACCGGCTGTAAGTAACATTATTGTTATGACGTTTTTGTATGATTAAAGAATCCGCCGGTGAAACAGAATATGAGCAAATAATATATTTGTTTTAACTTTTCAAACGCGTCGAGGGTGAGGTAACTGCAATAATTACTGTATTGCGCAAGTAAATACCATCATGAAAAAAAGATTTAAAAACACGCTGAGCTACATCTACCTCGCCGGGATTCGAACCCGGAACCTCGGCATCGGGCAGTCTGCGCTTAACCGCCTCGGCTGTTTGTGGTCAACAATGTGATGGCTGTTTAAAAGGGTTTGTATTTTTTGGGAAAGAAAGTTCTAGAACATTCGTCGCCACGT
>PNEQ01027157.1:0-42934 GCA_003012365.1 Medauroidea extradentata
ACCAACCACAACACGCTGATATCTGGTCACCAACCACAACACGCTGATATCTGGTCACCAACCACAACATGCTGATATCTTCCACCCAAATAGGATTCAACCCACCGTACAGGAATCGCGAGAAAAATTTAAGTATTTAGCTAATTTTACGAGAAGTACGTTATGATTAACCGTGTTAAAGGCCTTTGAAAAATCTAGAAGTGCGAGCACTGTTAACTGACGTTTATCCATGGCTAGACAAATATCATCCGTAACATTCAGTAGTGCTGTAGCAGTGCCGTGATATTTTCTAAATCCTGACTGATTTGTATCTGTTAATATGGGCCTGTATTTGCTGAAATGTTATGAACTCCAACGCTTTAGACAATGAAGGGAGAATACTCACTGGTCTAAAATCGCTAACATTCTTGGACTGTAGTATCTTAGGTAATGGGTGAATCTCTGCACATTTCCATGCTATACGGTAAACGGCTTGACTTAATGAAAAGTTAAATACTGTAAATCCTTCAGTGTGTTTACAATGTATGGTAATATTTTTTTGTACTAATATTATGAGTATGTTATCTGTTCCTTTAGCTGATGATTTTATACGCCTAATCGATTTATAAACATCACCTACATTTACTTCTGCAAAACTAAATTTATGCTGACTATTTTCAGGTATTTCATTTACAACTTTTGATTGTTCGAGCTTCAGTGACTTTGTAAAGTGAGCTAGGCAGCCTTAAGAACTCTCTGTTAAGCTCCTCTGCACTGAAATCGCAATGTCCTGCGTTCTGACGCATTTTACCCACGCCTATGCCACGCAATTTCTTCCACAACTCTTTCGGCGAAGATCCAGATTTTTCGAAAACTAACGTGTAACTCATTTTAGTTTTCTTAATGCCACTAGTGCATAAATTGTGCAGACGTTTATACTCTTGAAAAGTTGTTTCTGCTGACCGCGAACTATTTTTTGCCTTGCGTTTAAATCTTTTGTAAAGGAAGTCACGGCTACGCATTAGCTGTTAAATGTGCGAGTTAATCCAAGGTGTCGGAGGCCTGGTCACTCGAAGTGTAATTAATGGAGCATATTTATTAAGTAACTGATTAATCATGTAGTTAAAAGTTGACAATTTTCCGTCCAAAGTTTCTGTGTTATTTATCAAGTGCCATGGTATGGCTGCTGCGTCAGCTTTCAGTTGGTTTCGTCAATTTGCTTACATATAAAATTTTCGCTTGACTTGGATACTTATACAAATATTTAAGATGTAAAATATAGATTCTTCTAAATTCGACACCTAAAGAGGCAAAAAGGCATAAAATTTGTTTTCTATCAGCCGATCGCCCACACTGCGATATTTATCACAGGGTAGTTGACCTGCCTACTCCTGCAGCCCGCCTAGCCAAAGTAACATTATCTCCTCTCCCCTCCGGGAGGCCAACCCCCCTGCTCGACCCCATAGGGCCCGGGTACATAAGGAGGGCCTTCAGCCTTAGGTAGTCAGTCATTAAGGATCCGGCCTAGCCCCTGGGTTACCTTGACACTCCTCTCCTGAGTGGGTGACGTCCGAAAGGCCTCACTTGTGTGTATCCTAGCCTTGTGTCACGAGCCAAACCCAAAACTTCTTACCAAATCTTCTTTCAAGCGTAAAGGGATGCCTAGTTGCGCCATCAGTAACCTTAACCCGTGAGTGCCTTTTGAACTTAACCGAATGTCAGAAGATCTCGCGCAACATGTCAGTGAAGTAATCGATATAGACTCCATGACCGGAAGTTCGGTCTTTTTGCATCAGTAGTTTCCACTTCCTTATCACGCCAAGAGAAGTGTGGCCCAGCTTTCTAGTACTGAATAAAATGTAAAGTAAACTGTGAGCAAACTGTGTACATTCAAGTATAAACCAGTGAAAAGTGTCATGCATTCTCACAGCGTCCAGTGCTGTGACGCCGCCACCTCATCCTGCCTGTTCCATTTTCCTGCACCTTGTGTTACATCTTGTCAACCTTAACTATTCCCACACACGTCAGTGTACTCTACCCTGATGCCAAACATATTTAAAAACCTTCCTACCTGTCCCTAGTTATCCTTCACTTCCCAAACTGCGAGCAAGGATTGTTAGATATCATAATTTTCTACGAAACGTCTTGCCACCTGTAAGCACGCCACCCGCAGCACAGGGAAGACAATAGGAGAGGAAGGAATCACCCCTCACATACACGCTGTCTCTCTTTAGGCGAGCGACCGGCCAATCACCGCAGACAGCCCAAAGAGGGTATTTAAGAGGGAGCACCAGCCACCGAAGACCATTTTGTAATTTCTTTGCAAGTCATTCAATTTGCGATTTATTTGCCACTCAGTCGCAGTTCAGCTGCAACACGCCTACAGCTCCAGGCCAGGAAGACCAGCAACCGCCAGACCCCTTCCAGAAGTGCCCCCTCACGACTGTGAGTGCCTTCTCAGCCAGCTGCTACGCTACACCATCCACGAGATCACTACCTGAGACGTCGAGGTCCGCTTCACTGACTCTCCCATGGGAACTAGAGCTCTTCGGCCTTCACTCCTACCCGCCCTTCAGTCTTTTAGACACAGGGTGTTAAACCTATTGCTGACTGTTGCCAATAAACTATGCAGATTCCATAACCTTTCTCCTTCTCTTACTCTACCTTTCCTGCACATTGTTGGCCTACTCATCTACCTTTAACCCTTCTTAAGGCTCCTACGAGCCCACATCCTTTCGGATCGCCCCGCAAGTTTTGTTATCGATCTGTCTTAAGCTAGGAGGAGGCGTAAGCTACGCATCTCCAAGGTTTTTTCATAACACTCTCTGGAGGCGGTATAACATACTGTGCACTTCCCGAGCAGTGACTGGTTTTCACTTTTAACTGGGAGAGTTGAAAATGCTTAAGGACATGCTGAGGCGCACTTCTAGCACTCCTCTACACGTCTGCCTACCCAGCGACAACAATATTTCCGCCATTTCCGCCATATCAGCAATCCTAAGGGATACCAGCTACCTCCATCCACTCAACAGTGCAATCCACTTTACTTTCAACTGGGGCATAGTTAGGCTAAGCATAAGCAATCCGGCAAGAAACAGAAGGCTAGGCAAGAGTTCGCAAAACTTGTACGAAAGGCACTGGAGGTTAGGGATCCTGAGACAGGGGTGTATTCTGTATTGGATACAAAGGGAAGTCTCCGCCACTGCCCAATGTGGTACCCCACTCAATGGCCACACCACAGTTGGGCTGGCTTTACCGTCTCCAGGTGGGTCTCACCCCCTCCTCCACCTCAGCTGCCATCTCAACCCTATCCTCACCTAGTCCACTCCCTCCAACGTAACTCCCTACCTCAGCACCTTTGTGCTCTTCTGTCCGGGAGATCAACACCGCCATTGTTGCGACCTCCTCTCATCCTCCAGCTACACCTACTGTAGAGACTCGGCCTCCAGTGCAGCGCTAGTTTCCCACAATGCACATCGGTGCGAGGTGGGGAGAGCTCAACAAGGCAGTCGGCAAACATCGCCCCGGAGTCAGCTTAGTCTTCCAGGGTAAGCATCCTGCCACCCTACCCCTGCGCCCTTGATGACAATCTACCAAACCACACCTGTGTCAAGAGCGTTGTAAATAACTGTGACAGTTTTCCTTCAACATGTAGTTTCAAACTCAGTGTTAATTCTTTTACTTAAATTGACGTACCCTGCAAGGTGCTTAGATATATTTTATGCTCAGCCCCGTAATATTAGTAACATGTAAGAGTTAGGTCTACCTTATTTTTGCCCAAGTGGTCATTTAAATCCAGTATTGTGAGCCGTGTTGCCGTAAAACTAAAGGTTTAGAGATGTATATATTTACCGTTTTTGTATGTATTTTTTCACGCCCGCCATAACCAATGTAAACAAACAGATGGACACAATGCAAATAATGCCAGGAGGCAAATTATGAACTTTTAAGAATGAGTGTGTATATAATTATTGTAAACGTAATATTATTAATTTTGTGTATTTATGTAGTGCTTTATTTATTTCTTTTTGGCAACACGGACATTTTCACGGACCCGCAGGGAAGTTTTAAATAATCACATTTTTTTTTGCCGAGTGTGGGAGATTTGTGGGTGTTAGAGTGGTGCGCCTGCTAGCCAGCAGACGGCCTCATCTCCAGCGGCGGCCATTTTCACCACCCACTAACGATACTTTAAGCCCACGTCAGGAGTATATAAGGCGGGCGCTCGCCTAGCCAAATCGTCAGTCTAGGGCTCGGACCTCCTCCCCGAGCAAGCCTAGGCACCATCCCCCTACCACGAAAGGGTTGCTTCTTGAGAAGGAAGCGGAAACCCGATGTTCACTTTACCCCAGGGTTGCTTACTGAGAAGTAAGCGGAAACCCGCCCTCCTACCTGTTCACCATTACCTATCTTCCGTGGGTTGCTTACTGAGAAGGAAGCGGAAACCTGGTCCTACCCACTCTTGTGCCCAAAGCGCCGTTCGAAGGAGACGCGCCCTAGCCGCGCGGGCAATATTAGGGAACGCAACCTACCGCGAGTCACCACGAGGCGCATATCTGTGACCGCCGGATGCGGAAGTAGAGCCAAGTCCGTGAGAAGTTCCGGGGCTCTGTGCATAAACGACCACGCGGTCGAGCATTGTATTAACCAGTAGTGTATAAAGACCTGTGTATGTAAAAGCAGAATTGTATTAACAAGTGTGTAAAGCCGAATTGCAAAGTCAGTGATTGTAAAAGTATGCCAAGTGGAAACAATACACAGTTCAAACATATTTTATAGTTTCATTTCTAAAGTACTCATGTCTGATTCAGAGTGTGTAATAATTAATATTTTGCCTGAGGGAGCTGTTCTAAAAATGGTGAGTGGTTAATACTCGTACCCCCCTTCACGAAAAGTGAGAATATTCCCGCTCTGCTGTAGAGACTGTGTTGTGTCGACTGCCCAGGAAACACTCTCCTTGGGACATTTAGCAGCCTCTCCTCCCCTTCAGGGAACTCTCATGCTCAAACCTTATTACAACCCTGAAGGAAACATAAATTCAACCCCTTTGCCAGCAGAGTGGCGACAAAATGTTTGGGATCTCAAAAAATATGCCCAACCCTGATAAAGCCATTAAAAGTATGGAGGAATTGAAATTAGAAGCCTCAAAGACTAAGAAAATGACAAAGTAATCCAACGCAACCCGATTTAAGTCTACTAATTCTACAGACTCTACCTCTTCCAGGTGAAACCCCCAACGGTTCCAGTCTTGTGTAACCAATATCTAGCGCAATCAAGCATTAGTGAAACTTCTGCCAAAGCCCCACATGTAGCCAGAATCCTCAAGGAGTTTTGATGCCTGCAGAAACCCTTAATCAGCCTGCTGAAGTTGCCACCTAAACCTAAGGCTGGACCCATCCAGTGAATATTAGACGAGCGGCATCCACCCAAACATACTGTATATGCTAGTGACTTGCGCCCCCTCGTGTATAGCGCATACCACGACTTTTGCAAAAAAAATTCTAGGTAAAGTAATTTAAGTGCCTTGCTAGCATGTAAAAAAAAATCACGGAAGTATGAGATGGTGAAACAGCACAAAGAAGCCTACAATGGAAGGGAAAAAGGGGGGAGGAAAGGAACAAAACCGTGGCTGGCTACTAAGAAAAGAGAGAAGTAAGATAACATTCACACTGGCTAGAGTGTGACAGTGGAGAGGCTGAGGGTGAGCCAAGGAAGGTAGGGGAAGGAGGAGGGGGTTGTGGGTTGTCTCATGTCCGCAACTATCTATAAATAGCCCTGCCAAGGTTGCTTGCTGCCTGTCAGCCGGTGTGCGCATGTGTGTGTGCCTGCACAACACTCCCCCCCCCCTCTCTCTCTCTCTCTTGTGTGCTGCTTGCCTGCTACTTCCAGCAAGTCCCCTTCCTTCGAGATAACATACCATGACAGCAGAGCAAGCTTGCCTTTTTTATTTACTGTCCGGAACTAAGACGAAAACAAAGATCAGGAATGTGGCTGCGAGTGTCTACAAGCAGATGGCCCCAACCATTACCATGCTGCTCTGCCTTGCATTCCCTCTTCCGGGGGAGGGGGGGAAGAACAGTGTCGTACCTGTGTACAAGCTAATAAACTTCTGGCCATCATCTGACAAGTTTTTAACCTGTGTATTGTGTAAATACTGAGTAGCACTTTTAACAGGAAAGTAGATAATGACAAACAAAAAGCTTAGGGTTTTAGCAGCGACTGTTACAGCAGAGCAAGGGGGGATGGGGGGGGGGGGGAAGAGAAAAAGAACAGGAAGAGGAGTGATGATGGAAGAACCAGACGGTGAGAAACTTTCTCTCTCTCTTCTTCCACTCTTCAGACTCGTCAGTTTAGCCGGATTCACAACCACACTTAATGGACGTACAAACACACGTACGTAAGTTAAGTATTAGAGATTGGAATCACAACAATATTTAATCTAGAAATGCACGGAAATTGTTCATGTCATGACAAAATATCGTTAATAGATGATCGTAATATTTCGATTTTTCAAATGTGAATTAATTTATGACAACAAGATAAATGATTTCTCAATACAAATTAATATTTAATTGAGTCACGTTTTCACATGTTGCATTCACAACCACCACTTAGAATACATACATGCAAAATAGGAAGTTGATCAACTCTATTACGTACGTACATTACGTGAGGATGTGAATGCTAGTATGCACACTCTGAGTTTCTACTTTTACACGTATGTACACGCCTACGCTAAGTGAGGGTTGTTAATCCAGCTTTTACGACAATTGCACCTCCTCCCTCCCCCTCCAGCCATTTTTCCGCGATTTTTCTTATATTTTCCGTATATAGCATGCACCCCTGAATTTTTATCAGTTGTTTTGGGGTGAAAGTGGACGATACACGAGTAAATACAGTATTTCCACCTGGCTCACTTCAATAAACACTCGTCGGATAGGTAGAATCTGTTGTTACAGGCTGTATTGTCGTTCCCACCTCTTGAGTCTCACGTTCGTGCAAACCTCAGCTACTCACGTGCCACCCCCTTAACTGCTAACCCTGACCAGAAGTGACAGTCGAACCTCCTTTTGTGTACACTTATATAATGAAAACATCAATTTAACGAAAGACTTTTTATGAATCTTCAAAAAATAACAAAAAATACATAAAATAACTGAGTCACTTTGATAACATGGAATATAAATTGTAATGTAAATGTACTAAAAATACTACCATTGGCCATGGTATGTACTTATTCCTCCATAGATTAGCTTACACCATCCAACAAGAAAAATAAAATCTTTGAAATTTGTTGAAAACTTTGGCCAACGGAGTGACTTTGATATGAGTACACACAGCCACGCAAGCGACGATGTGCTGCATAACAAGAGCGCGCCGAGATCCTCACACTAGCGACTGGCGAGAGAACGAGCATCTCGGTACCCAGTCACCACAGCGCAGCAGTGGACAGCATAGGAACTACGCTAGACCACCGATTTTACGGACCCTGGATTTAAAAAAGGTAGCGATTTTACGAATACTGTCTCAGGAACCCTCAAAAAATAACAAAATTCAATTACCAAAAAAATTGTAAGGAATTACGTTGACAATAATTTTAAAATTTATTATTTAATATACAGCACTAATGAGTTGTGGAGTTGCAGTTATTACTTGACGAGTTACAACACTAAAAATAAAATGAAAATTGTGGAAATCCTTTAAAAAATGCAGCAGTGACAGTTTGAAAACCGCGCCACCATCGCGCCTGTGCCAAGGCCGGCCTACTCTCTCCGCCACTACAACGTATTAGGATCTAAATGGAGAAAGTATTATCTATACATTGTTCTCACACATGTGCAAATGCTCATAAAACTCTAGTACAGCCTCCTTATAGGCTATTTCTTCACGTCTCCAAGTAGTATTTCTCTCCTTTCGCGCCGAATGTACAATTCTTACACAAACCCCCCAAAGATAATAGCATGAAATTATTTTTTTCTTTTTCGGGCTAACACAGTACATACTCAAAACAATTAACATGATGCATAATTTGCTGGAACAGTGCTTTACTGTGTATTGTAAAATGTGCATTCCACAAGAGAGCACGATGATCGCGCTACCTATCAACATACATTAGACGTTCATGTATTGCGTAGCACCGGAACTACTAATTTATTTTTATGTAATATAATGGCAGTGAGAGCAATCACCTGCAACCACTTATGCATGTAATTATCAACAATTTCAGGTGAGAACGTCAAAAAGTGGCGTTTTTGGCTGGTTGAACGTCGGTATTTGCTACAGTACTGCTATCAATCCGCCATTTTGTTAACGTTCGTACATTTGTGGTATCTGTCCGCATTGCATGCTAATTCTAACTACGTTTGCATACAATAATTTGTTTACTTGTATCAAACATTGAGGGATTGATTTTACGTTACATTTAATTACGTAATGCCGGCAAGTTATACATAAGAGCGCAATGAATAAATACATCCGCTTTATCCTTTTTGCTTTGATGAATAATTTACATGAGCATTGTGCTGTATAGTAATGAATGCCTAGTAGATGTGCACCAGTGCGTATTTGTTTTGGTGACAATGGTAGATTGTAGCTACCAATTTCATGTTTATTTCTGAAGACCTCTGTCTATCTGTGAAAATTATTATTTTATTAATATCTAGTCTAGTTTTCTGCACTAAAAGAAAAAAAACTGATTTTGTAATTGCAAGGAGGCACTCTGGAGCTCGGTTTTCTCATTTCTTGGGGAACAAAGGTTTGTCATATCTACTGCTCAGCGGTGTTATTTTAATGATAAGACGTCTACCTATTGACATAAATTTATATTTCAATTGTCACTTGCCGTACTTTTCCGTTAAACGCTACCGAAGTTGTCCTATTTGCTCGCGAGAGGGCACTCGGGAGCTCGGTTTTATAATTTTTTTGGGGACAAGGGTCGGTCATATCTATTGTTTAGATGTGTTCTTTTGATTGCAAGATGTCTGCTTATTGATGTAAATTTATATTTCAACTATCACTTACTTTATTTTTCCGTTAATCGCTACAGAAGTCGGGCTTTTTGCTAGAGAGAAGACATTCTGAATCTAAGGTTTTCTCATTGTTTGGGGACAAGGGTCGGCGTATTTACTGCTCAAAGGTATGCTTTTGATCGTAAGACGCTTTGCTACCGATATATATTTATGTATACAGTATTACATTAATTAATTTCTCGCAAACCGCTATGGAAGTCGGGGTCAAACTAGAGGCACTTTGCAGAAAAAATGCAATTTTAAAATTTATGGAGGAGGAAAGGGGCCAATAGGCCGCTATCGATTCTACGAATGTGATGAGAGGAATCGTAAGTATTCGTAAAATTGGGGGTCTAGTGTAATTCACACATAGTGATTCACGTCTTCCTTAGAATGTGCTGCAGTGCAACGTGCTCTACTGATTAATTCTATTACCGATAGAATGTAGTGGTGTCCAGCATGATTATTTTCTGTCGCATCCCGTGATAACAGCAGGCAATTTACTAAAAAACACGTACTAATTATATTATTTATACAGACACTTTACAATGAATTTACTACGGTAAACAAATAATTTTCCTCCGGTGGTTGATGGAGCAAGTGGGTGAGAGATGGAAAGATTGCTCAGCGGTGTTAGTTATCACTTCTCATGTGTTGATGGCGCACAGGCGGCCTAACTCGCCATGTGCACGCACGCCGAGCGTTCTACTAGAAGTTTTGTGATGTTTTTTACCTTTCACGGCTGTGGCTTACCTGTTGATGGTAAATATGTTTCGTTTTTGCTGTAAGCTAACAGACTTTTTAAAAAATACCTTAAATTCTGATGAAACATGCCTTAGGATATAACCTTTATTTTTTATGTGAGGAGAGGGATGGTTAAAAAATTTGAAGTCTAATTTAAGAAACACTGATTTAGAATAAACATTTTTGGGTCCCGTGGCATTTCATTAAATCAAGGTTCTACTGAATGTAAATGTTTAATGTGCAGTATCTACTTACATATTCTAAAATACTGATAAGTATGCGGTTAGCTTTGCTATAAGCTGGCCTTTAGTATTAAAACATGTTCAATTACAATTACGAAAAGTGTAAATGAACAAGTTCAGTTTGTTGTACATCACATTCAGAAAACTAAATTGCTACTATCTTGCACTAATAAAACAACAAATATAATTCTTAAAATTAATTTTTATGCACACTCAAAAAAAAAATTTACGAATAACAATACCAAATTTCTGGCAATCATAGAATGTAACAGTTCGCAGTATATTAATAATTTTAAATAATTTTATGACTGAACTGGAAAACAGTATATATATATATATATATATATCAATAATTTTGCAATTTTACGGACATACAGTACCTATCCCTGATAGTTCTGCATGTGTCATGACATATTTTCTACCGTATAACATATGGTGCGTTAAGTAAACCTATTTTGGTAACGGAGCACGTTAACACCACCACTTGGCCTAACTATGAACTAAGTTGAAATGATTTCAGTGCAATCATCGCTAACAGCATAAAGTGTCTAGCCAACATGCTGCTTGATGTTTGTACATGTTAGTTAAATAGCGATGTTGTCAAGAATCTAGCACCCACATTAATGAAATCTACCACATGTTTCCGCCTTCTGACAGGGTCACATGTGTACGAAAGAAGGGCCGACTACTCGACTAGCAAGATATGCCTGACACCCTCTGGCCCGAAGAAAGGATGAAATGAGGTGACATGACTGTGGAGCTAGAGAATTAAAGTGGTGGGGAAAAAGGAGTTCCCCGAGAAACCCATCAGTCAACAGCAACATCCTCCACGTTTTCCACAAGCAAATAACCTGGGACCAAACCCGCCAGAGATCAAACCCAGATCGCCTAGATGGGATGTGAGTGGACAGACCCCTCGACCATTGCGTTCCAACCTACAACCTACACAATTTGAAAAAAATTAATAAATAAAATTAATTATTAATCATATACATAAAATACAAATATGTAGATTTCAACTGATTGTATTTAAGTACAGTCGAACCCAAATTCTACGGACACTAATGGTTCCCCAAAATTTGTCCGTACAACCGAGTTGTTCGTACGAACCGATAGTACCAAATTTTGGCATGAAAGAAAGCCCCCCCCCCTCACCGGCCTAGACGTGAGAGAGAATCAGTAAGATGTATCCGAGGATAAGATCACGTTTTCAAGAGTCTTATCCGAAAGTAGGTGTTCTTACACATATCTTCGTACGCCAAATAATTCCTAGTAAATTAATACTCCATTTGTGCGTAAACAATAAACGAGTAAATAAAACAATGATAAACAAGAATGCAATGTGACCATTAACTTTACATGCAGCGGGCAATATTTTTTGTGTTTACTTATGCCACTGGCAAATAAGACATTATAAGAGTTTCAGGTTGATAAAGAGTAATCATTTTGATACGATGCTGCAATATAAACAAAATAATACCCGAAATGTATGTCAATACCTTCTAAACATAAATGATTATTAACAAAGTATGTTCGCTTCTCTTTATGGGGCAGAAGTTCTATTAACGTCTTTTTTACACATAAAGTTAACGTTTGTATAGTGCAATAATATATTCTAACTGAAATTACACTTCATTTCTTCAAAAAAGACTACAAAGTCAGTTAAAATGAACGAAAAAATGTAGCGCAACGTCTCTTACGATATAACAAACGTTTACACATTTCTTGTGAGAAAATAAAGTATATCATCTTACTTCTTGTGATAAAAAACAGATTAGTGAAATTTTCCAATGCAATTATGAGCAAAATAATGTCCTAAAAACATGAACAAGTAAAATTAACGGTGAACTTCAAAATAGTGTGTATAAACTGCTCCTAATTTATTTGGCCTATTATGAAATGATATGTAACCGAAATATTTTGACGTGTACTTTCCACTTCGAAATTGTAATCAAAATCCAAATCGCAGTCCGTGAAGAAAAGCAATAACAGAAAACGTACACATATAGCAAGTAATTATTCAGGATGAATGGTGCCGTTGTGAATGGCGAGGGGGCAGAAGAGAAGGAAAATGGCGGAGTTACAATTTTTTTTCGCTTGTGACGCCCACCCAGTACCGACATTGGCTGGCAGCGGCAGCGATGGGCGGGGCATGAGCTATGATGAGCAGCACATGGCACATCTTGCCACACAGACGTCGCCAGAGAAAGAGAGAAAGAGGTAGGGCGAGCAAGAGAGAAGCGGATACGGCTCTGAGAAACAGCTGGCGGCAAGTCAGTATCCCATCTCGCACTCTGCGGCTTATGTGCGCAACTGTGTTTCTTAATGAATTTTTGCCATTTTCATCGTAAAACACATTATTTGAGGGTTGAGCTCGTACACCTACAGTATATTGCATTGTACATATTGCAACTTATAACGACGTTTTAATAGAACCCTGAGACTGATTTTCAATTACTAAAATGTTTATTTTTTCCATTTAATTTTTTTACTGTCCGCGAAAATCTGTACGTACAAACGAATACGTACGAACCGAGTGTTGTACAAGTGGGATTTTACTGTATTGTTATATTTAAGTAGAAAAAGACACAGAGCTACATTCAGTAATTTGCTGTCAACAATACAAGAGGTAATGTTACATTTTTATAGCTCAGTATCTTAAACAGCCCAATAAAAGCCTTTTACTAATACATCTTGTTCAATGTGTTAAGCAAGAGAGTGTTACAAACAAAATGTCATAGTAGCCTTATTTAAAAGAATTCACTTAACAGATAACAGTGGTTTAAGGATAGGAAGTTAAAATTTTTAATTGTTTCATTGTTTGAATTTGAAAATGGTTTGTTGAATTTCTACAACAATTAGACATTTTGAAGTATGTATCGGGTATCAGATTGTGAATATCAGTTTGGATCAGCGTTGTTAAATTTTATATTGACTGAACTGCATAAAATTTTATAGATATTTGTAGTGCATCCAAGTTTCAGTAGGACTGTGTATTTTTTAATTTATTACATTTACTATTTTGTATTTAGAATATAATTTTAAAAGTATTTTGTATTCAGTATTTTTTGTATTCTATTCAAAGTATTTTATGATTCAAACAAGAGTTTCTTGGCTTGGTCTGTCTGGAACACATAAGTAATTAATAGCATGTGGCTCATAGCAAAGGAAGAGAGTTCAATACCTTTGCTCAGACTCAACAATCTTAGAACCAAACTTCTTCTTGAGCTCATTGTTTGGATTCAAATACCGGCGGGTGACTTGCAGCAGTTCCAACAGCGCTGAGTTCTCCCGCAAGTGTTGCGCCTTCGGGCTGACTGAAGAAGGCGTGTCTGTCACTTCAAATTCCTTCAAGCAATCCTAAAACACAGCGCAATCCCACAGCATTCACAATTCACGTAATAGTCTCACTTTATTCACAGCACAATGAGCATTTGCATACTTAATTTTTTTATTCTGCAGGGAAAGAGTTAATACACACTTCCTTATAAGTTTCAGACAGAATGTTTGATAGTTGCCCACCTCTAAGTTATCTTCACTGCTTCGGCGACTGCCCCTGTTTCTAATCTCTGGCTTCTTCCGCTTTTTCTTTTTCTTTTTGCGGCGGTTAGGATCATTAGCATCATTCTCAACCTCTAGAACACTTGCAGACTTTTCTGTCTCATTGTCGTCCTCTTTGGCCTCCGAGTCCGAGTGGGACTGTTGGATTAGCTACAGACAACACATATATCACTCAGCTCAATACACAGCAACACATTTCTACTTGAATGTAAAGAAAACTATGCCTTTCCACACCCCTCAAAGTAATGTTTACATGATCTATTCATAACTGTATATTACACTTTTTAACTCATTATTTAATTCTTAAATTACAATTTTGTAAGTATTCGTCATTCAATTAAAAAAACTTTGTATAACTTACTCAATGTGCACTGAACTAAAATTAATTTTTTGTTGTTTACATTTAAGATGTCATTTGCATTATTTTACAAGTACATTTTTTTTACACATGTTGTAACAGATCAGATGAGAATCTTCACATTTACTGGTTAAGTAATTTGAATAGTAGTGAATCTAAATCAGAAGTTACATTCATATGCTTAAGATGATAAATCAAACTGACAGCTTTTTGCAGGCAAAGTGAGATAGCTTGTTACAGAAGATATCTGAAAACAATTAAAAATAAAATATGTATATGTTTTATTATTGCATATTTATGCTAATTATATGTTTTACATCAAGGATCACAAATTAAAATAAATATAAAAACATCACTAGTTATACTAATATGGTATGAAAAATACTACTTAATTTAGGGGATTATGTTGGAATAAATGTCTTTCAGTCAATAAGAAATTGTATACTTCATTACTACTGTCTCTTGTTAAAACCGGTAAAAAAATTTATATGATCCAACTGCAACTATGTCATTAAATAATAAGTATATACCATAATTTATTTTTATTTGATTCCCTCCAACTATACGTCCTGTAATGTTCCCGCCAATTTTCTGCAAAACGCATTTAACTAACTAAACGCCTGTTGTTGAAAATAGAATACAGTATTTGTAAATGTACAAATTCAAATCATCAAACATCTATGTTACGTAAAGAAAATATAAATATATACACCATTTCTTATTCTATTTTTTAAGACAATATGTTTTCTAGTGCTCAGGAAAACCGTTATGACTACAAATAATGTGGTTGATGAATGGAAATGGTTTCACATTAAAGACTGTGACTGAATTATGCCAAAAGTAAGACTGTTTCATCAGACGTGAAATATTTCTTTTAGGCCTACTACTACCCCTAATAAAATATCAAACAAAATGATTTGTCTAATTTATTAATTGTCTTTGTCCATTCAATGAATAACTTAAAACTGACATTAAAATGAGTAATTTTAATGGCCCACTTGAAATTAACGGTTTAATTCACAGTCTGAAGACAATAACGACGTAAATTTAATGTATGTTTAATCCTAAACGTAACAAATTATTCATTCACAAAGAAGCCACACTGTTTGCTCTGGCAACGACCATGGAATACTATCATTCACAGTTTACAAACAATCTATTGTGACGTTTCGCTCTTGTACAAGTACCTGAGCTCCACTCGTCACAAATGTAGCACACCAGTCCTCCTAGACCAGTGTACTAGCTCGGGGATAACCCAGCCAAAACAGGCAAGGTTATATGCTGGAACATATCTCTTGATCGGTGGTCACGTACTCCAGAATTTATTAGTAATAATTTTGTAGGTTATGTCATACTGTAAACCAAATTTTGTATTTCCACAGTCACCGTCAGAATTTTAAAGAAAAGGTTCGTTCCGAAATAATATACTTTACTATTTCCCACTATTTCTGGTTTATTATTATATTAATGTTTACATCGGCACGAAATACGTTATCCCAGTCTTGGCATGGTGGATCCGATTCACAGAAAGTTATAAGCAGAAACTCAGCATCTCTATATCAGGCGTTTAAATTAGGCAAGAAATTGGCACACTGTGAACACACACGTAGCAAAGAAGGACGAGTAGCCATCCTGGCTCTCTGCACCTAGCGGCCTACATGCACGGGCGGAAACAAATTTGGTAGATTTAAAGGTTGTCCGAAAGAAAGTTAAAGAAAAAAAGACCGCGGTGCTACCCGTGCATGTTAAGTTCTTCACTCCCGAACCTCACTTCATCAAGTTTTCTTGGGCCGCAGTCCCGCGCACGTCCGCTCTGTATCGCATCACGACTTATTCTTAAATGGCGGAGGCAAACATTCCAGAACGAAGGGCGAAGGGGCGCCACACGCTGTGCTCTCATTGGCTGGTTCTCGGTGGCGTGACCTTCGTCATTCGTTCCATGATCTAGAACCCTCTAGGGCACAAATGTCAACTACGCATTAAATTAACAAACGGCGCCAAAACTCCCGCGGAAAAAACTAGAACACAAAAAGAAAACAAAGCTGTTGCCTCCTACCATGGCCATCTGGCCATAACTATAAACATTACACCCTATCTAGAACATTCAGGATAATGACTGTGTCTCTACTCTCCCTTTCCGAAACCAAGACCACTGAAAATAATCTTACAATTTTAAACTTATTAGAAAATTATGATCACATAAGACATTAATTCACCAAATAAAATAAAACCCCCTGTCTTGCAACGCTACCCTATGATCATACTTGTTCACTTTACACAAAAAAGCTGCACAATTATGTTTTTATAGTTGCCTTGAAACTCAACTTTGGCAGGACAATTTAAATTCAACTACGGCAACATGAGAGATGTTAACTGAAAAACTATTATAGAATTAGATACATTTTACACTAGTTGTTTTCGTCTTTCTCGGTGACTTTACAGATACATTTACATGAAATTAGTAAAAAGATACATTTATTTTCATACACAAATACAACCTTGAATCTCTACAGAAATTTAATTTTGTACATACTTTTAAAAAGTATAGGGATTAGCATACTTTAAACTAAACAGTTTTCATGTTATATTATAAAGTATTGTATAGTAACATATAATTATTACGTCCATTCAGTATTCACGCACTTGCCATGCCACAGTATAAAAATTAAAAATAGTTAAAAATTATACCCAACAAAACAGTAACTTACACTTTAGATATATTTATTTTACTGAAGTAGGAGCCAGCATTTTTCTGTCAATAGTGAACAATAAATTCTTAGATCATAATTTTTTAAAATAAAGTAACCAGATACTGACTTTTTTAAAAATAAAGTAACTAACATATAGAAATTGAATGGATAGCTTCATTTACAACAGGACAATTCATAAATAACTATGCTGTAAATATTTTGAAGTCAGTTGACGGAATTTCAATTGCTGACGAGTTTACTTTGAATGTTTCTTGAGCGCTACGGGAAGGTTCACCTGGGTTAGCTGCGACATTCTCTTACTGAGACCTTTAGTACACTGAACAAGCAAGGAGAAAACATTCCTATGCATTAAGGCATATTTCTCTCGTAACAAGTTATTTATTTTGTAAATTGTTACAAACAAAACTGGCATTTTTGTTGGTACTGCATCAATAATCCATTGTTGTGCGTTATAAATTTACACTGCTGGCATCTCGTATCAGGGCATGTACATGAACAAACGGTTCTTTCGACACACATTTCACTGTATATTAAATGTTTACCATTAAATAGAATGTTCTGGTCACGCTTCTTGGCAACAACTTTTACAAACGTAGGCACCAACAAAGTCACTGCCCGAAACTGCTGAAATATTGCCCTGTTCTGCATGCTGCCAAAAAAGAACAAATTGACTGATTTCTTTCAGTAGGGCATCAAAACAACACAAAAACTAGGTATCTTCATTTTGTTCTCTGACACCCTCTAATATCTCCCAAAACCAACAATTTCCTCGCTTACTACATTTTGTTCTGCATTTCTCCCTAATAAGTCAGCAGCTCATTGCTAAAACCATTTTCATCATAGTAAAATAATTGAAGTTAAAACATTTATTGTGTAGTATCATGAGCAGAACAACTGATTAATAGGTACACAGAAAAAATGTTGAAGATATTTAAGTGTGTGGTTTCTTTGTTACGGTGAGTATAGTTCGAACATAGTGGATGTATACGGCGACTGTGGCAAGATGTCTCTTATTATTATGGTAGTGACAACACTGCTTGGCATCATTAGAATGTTTCCCAGACCTGAGCACTGTGTTTATACTCTGTGTTAGTTAACTGGCAGACTAACTTACCCCAGCCTCCCTCTCCATTTACCACTCTGTACGTCTTGACCAGCATATACACTCTTCTCCTTTCCTTTCAGTTCAACCTCAATTCCTTCAACTCCACAGATGGCCAGGAGTCCCTTCGTCCTCGCCAGTCTGCCCTTGCCCTCTACATCTATCCTTCACCCACCTTGCTGACCCTCTTTGCACCTTCTCCAGCTCCCGCACCTCCAATTCCAGGTACAGGTCCAACTGTGCTGCCGCACACTCTTACAATCATAACATTGTAATATACACTTTTTCGTTCACTGCACTACTAACTTCATTCAATACCCTTCCAAGTATACCTAGAAACCTCTCCCTTTAGACACAACTATCTCCACCTGCCTTCTCCATCCTAAGTCACTCTGCATCATAGGTACTTGAATTCTGAAGCTTCCGCTACCTCCTGCCCTTCCCATCCGTATATGTCCGTACTCCTAACCTTATTCCACGTAAAACCAACAATCTATGTCTTTCACAAAATATTTTCATATTGTTCTTTTCAGTCCACTAACTTATCCTATCAACGTCATCCTGCAACTTGTTCCTTCCACCCACCTCTGCATATTAAACAGTCATCAGCAAACTTTCTCATTTTACCACAAATTCTTACACCCATGTCATATGCCGTTATAAACAACAAGGGCCCAACAAGCTTCACTGCGGCACAGCGCACGTAACATCTCCCACTTTACCCTCTGTCTACCTGGATTCATCAACATTCCTCATTAACACTTGTGTGGTACTTTATCATATGCTTTCTCGTGATATTGCTTAACTTGTATGTCAATTTTAAACAGAACTTAAACTGCATGGAACGTTGAAAGGAGTAGAGCAAGCAAATTATTTCTTTACCGTCCATTTCGGCAGATAGACATGAGAGCTGCACACATACTTAAAACAATAATAATAATAAAACACTCACAATAGTTCTGGTTCTCCAGTCCACAAACACACGTCACTGCCCACCAGACTGTATACGACAGACATCCGCTTACAAAGTTATCTTGCCATTAATTCCCACACCCATATAACTTGCCATAAGGAGAACAATACGGGTCAAGAACACAGCCACGCAGTGCCCCTAATGTGACATCACTCTCCTCTGATATCACTTCCCCACTCCTTCCTCAGAGAAGTGCCAAACACTGCACAGGCCTTGTCAAGTCTATATTACGGCAGGCATCCACCTCTCCAGGTAAGTAGGTATATTAGGTACCGGTAGGCCACTCCCGCCCTCAGTTCTCTCATTGGCTGTCCACGTATGACGCAGCAAGTAAACAGCTCACGCATAGGAAATACTTAAATATTAAACACATCAGAAATCAAAAACTGTTCAACCTATCGACTTCAAACATTTTACAGTATGTCTATGAACTGTCCTGCCAATGATATTGTGTGTTAAATTTCTATATGTCCTTAGCTAAATTTTAAAAAATATTCAACCGTGCCCTGTTCGCTACCGGGGAGAAGAAAATGCAAATCAACATACAGTAAGCGACGAACTTCTTTGTTTTTGGAGATAGATCTCCCCCCCCCCCCCCCAATCTATCACCGGACAAAATGAAAAGGAGGCTATATACAATTTTGATGCCTTTTTTAAAGAATTCCATGAATGGGTATTTGTTTTCTGCAAGGTAGAAGTTGGAGAACATTTCGTCAGTGCAATGGCTAGATAAGTGAGATGACCACAACATATTTCTCTCTCAGTTTATCTGCACAACATTTATTAGCCTATGTATGTTAGGACATACGCTGACGCCGTGTCCGATGAGAGTGAGGTAGGAATGGAGCTGCATCGGAATGCTCTGGGCGCCACCCGGTTAAGCATGTAGCCGGGAACACGAGTCTTGATGGGTCGTGGTCTGTTTGTGCCGGCGTGCCCCTCTCTCACCTGGCGAGTCGAAACAGCTACGTATCGGGGAAAACAGGGAGGAACTGGAGAAAACTACACCTTACATGGACACTTATGGGGCGATCCACATCCCCATACCCTAGGGCCTAAGTGAGCCAGCTCCAAATGGCAAAACAAAATAAAACACTGGGCCGGATAGTTGCACACGCAAATTACGTAATTCTCGCTGGACGAACCAAAATTCCGAAGCATTCCACATCTCTCTTGTTCCGTCCGTCACTGCCGCTGCTTCCAGACTGCCTTCTTCATGCACTGGTAGAGGGAGGGGGCGGCAAGGCCATGTGTCCTGGCAGGTGTCACACGTCGGTGTCAAGTTCACACACGCCCTGCCACCGTCACTGATCCGCCACACACACTCAAGTACCGCACATCTGCCCTTACCAACCAGCGCACACCTGCCACTGACACACTCTGTGAACACCTGCCGCGACCAGGCGCAACTCCACCTGGCCTGTGGCCTGGTGCGACGACAACACAAAGGTATTTCTATGCAAATACTACTTAAAAGTAGTTTCAGATTGTTTGCAAATAACATTTCTGCAAAAAAGTATAATTTGCTATTATATGACTTGTGCAATTTGCCCTGTACGTTAACAGTATTGCTAGTATAATTTCATATATTAATATATACTGACCTATATATCATACCACCGCAAAAATGTCAACAAAATAATGTTAATAAAAAAAGAAAATATAAATAATGTTGCCAACACTCTTAACAACAAAGTTAGTAACATGCTTGTATAATACATTAATTTTGCTGATTGCATATATTATTGAAATAGAACGGTATGAAAATGTTATTGAAAAATATTTGCGGTAATGTTAAAGAGTTCACTTCTCAAAACTTGTTGGTAATCTTCTTGATGGAAATGTACAGAAGAAACAAAAGAATTATCTGGATTAAGCATATCTCTCCGCTTACAGCGCGATACCGACAGTCGTCTCAATTCCTTTTTTTTTTAAATCTGTGGTACAAAACGCTTGCAGTCTTTGGCCTCCAATTTGTGCACTATGCCATAGCACAGTTAATTTGTAGACTGCGAGCTGTAAGTTCATGCATCCGGCACTACAGCCAACTCAACCTCAACTCTACGATCCATGTTAGTCAGCAACACAGATCGACACAAGCAAAATAAAGTGTGAGAGACAGGAATATACCAAGAGTGTTGACAACACTATTAAGGCATAATGTTAGTAATAATAATTTTTACTAGCAACATTGTTATCAAACAGGGACGTTCGCATCTGACACAAACAGTAATTGATATACTTTTTGCAACTGGTTACATTTTGCTATTTTATACTTTAAACTGTGCTTGCAACATGTCTTTTATAATATTAGTAGCAAATTTGTTGCAACGTTGCTAGAAGTATTATACCATAGTGCCTTATTTGTTGGTATCTGTCCTAAAAAATTATTTTCATTAACATAGTTGCATTTTTATATAGGTACGGGTAAATAGGATTAAACCCAGTACACACGGCCATCTTTCTTGTACATGAAAGTGAGCATCAAATGTGAGCAACATAGGAAACATTCTAGCTAGTATCCTACCAAATTAACTGTTAAATTGACACGTCCAACTTTCTTGTATAATTTGGTGTCTACCATTAAAATATTTCATGCAAATTTTTAAGCTGCATTTTGAGTATTGGAGGTAATAAGTGCAATATTTACTTACTGTACATGCACCAAAAATGTACCTAAAAATGGAATTATTGTCTCTCGTTGATCATGTCCAGATGTAAAATGACATGGCGCACGATCAGCAAATATTCCTTTAATAGCATCTTTTGTTCAACCAAGGCACTATTTATTTTAAAATGCTTCATATTTGTAAGCTATTTTGTTCAGGAACATTCGCAGATGCACAAAAATTGTTTTGTTTATATTTGACTAACTTAGTACAAGAAAGATAATGAAAAATAATAGGGCCTACCATCCCTATTTCGTACTAGCTAGTATACAAGTCCTTGTATGCTAGTCACTAGTATGCTCGGTGGCCGTTCACACGATACAAGTTCGCTACAAGTCGAGGTGAACAAGAAAGTGTTCACCTTCTTGTACAAGAAAGATGCCCGTGTGTACTGGGCTTTAGAAAAGTAAAGTAATAAACAGAACAATTTTGAAAAACATCACTACTGAATACAATTAAATCACTATAATTGTTTTGTTGAAACATTATTTTTGTTACATACAGTATGTAAGTACTTGGGCCAATGGTTTCTTTGGGGTGTTATTTGCAATGAAATACCTTCTGTGTATGTCATAACAAATACATAATATATATTAAAATTAACACAGTAAATTCTATGTAGATAAACAGAGAGCGAAGTATGTCGCAGTGGGCTCACCTGTCTAGCCAGCGCACTGATTAAATTTTCTCCAACTTCTACATAGCACAAAATTAAAATCCTTTTACGGAATTCCTTAAAAAGGGCATCAAAATTTAATACAGTTTCCTCTTTATTTAATTTGCTGATACCCCCATCTATCTCCAAAAACAAAAAACAAAAAAAAAAAAATACTCTCTTACTAAATTTGACATGAATTTTCTTTTCCTCTGTAGCAAACAGTGTACTGTTGAATATATACATTTTTTTTAGGTAATGAACTTATAGAAATTTAACATACAGTATTAATGGCAGGACACTTCATAGATATACAGTAAAAATTTTGAAGCCAATAAACTGAATAGTTTTCGGTAAATATCTAATTTAGCTACTCATTGTGTACCAGCCAAACTATTGACTTAAGACAAATAGTTTACTGATGAAAAATGTTTCTTTTGACACCCTAAGTAGTCCTACGTAAATAATTTTTGTTAGGTTTTTTTAGGTTAGTTTTTCTATTTCTGAGGTGATTAGTTGAACAGATTTTTGTAGGACACAAGCTTGTCCGCAACACCCATTCGTGGGAAGAACACTCCGTGTGACGTCAGCAGCAGGAAGTGAAAGAAGCGGAGGAAAGTGCAGGAGAAGGGACTGCATCCACAGCCTGTACTAAGTCCTTTAAAAACAAATACATAAGTTACTGTCCATATCATGGGCCGTATCAATGCATAAGATGTTTCAATGTATTAACTGCCACTTTGTATTCTGTACAACTTGACTTGTCCTTTATACGCACATTCTAAGACTTAAAAAGCGATTTAAAAAAAAATTATTAAAAAAAATATTCAACAATAAGGGCCTAAACATTAGAAAAATTCCATTTCATTAAAATTTAGGGTTAATGTTATTACAAAAATTGATTACCAGGTTATAACGATTAACATTAGGCTGCTTCTTCTTAACACCAGTACTTTCCAAGTCTGAATCACTGTTTTTTTCGCCCTTGATGATAGTGGAAAAATCATTTTCTTGGCGAAATTTCC
Source organism: Medauroidea extradentata (assembly GCA_003012365.1). Lineage (NCBI taxonomy): Eukaryota > Metazoa > Arthropoda > Insecta > Phasmatodea > Phasmatidae > Medauroidea > Medauroidea extradentata. Next base: position 23,028 of record PNEQ01027157.1, read on the forward strand.
GAAGAATTCTGGATGACATGGTTTCATATAACGTTTCTATAATAATACTACCCGTTTACAGACATTTTTATTATAAACAGACTTTAAAACCATGGAGTTTAAGCATTACAGTCATTGGAAGATGGACCCCAAAAGAGATTGTAGATTTTTTTCCGAGTATGGTCATCAATGGCCGTGGTCATCAATAAACCGATGTTTTTTTTTTAATGAAAAATTAGACATATATTAACTCAAAATTTGAGTAAACTTAATTATGTTTCTTGGCCAGTTAACATGATCACATATTTATTGAAGTTAATTTATTTAATAGCGTAATGATCTAAAAAATTTGACTCGATAAACAATGACGGTACAACTTGAAAAGTTATCACACAATTTTTAAACAAATAATTCACAAAATAAATAATGTTTAGCAATTTAATAATTACCAGTATCCACTAAGGCTGTATTCTCTTTTTCACTGGCAGCACCGAGACGACTGTCCAGTAAAGTTATTTTTCGGAACTCAAAATTGTCTGTGGTCTCACAATATTGGGCAATACCCATTTAATATCATGATTGAAGGGGATACAATTATTGAGTTGGCAATGGCATATAGTGTTGTAATAATATTTTGAGTTGGCAATGGCACAGTGGCGATGCGTGACGTAATTTGAAAGGCAAGCTACTAATCATATATGCGACTACCAGGATTTTAGCGCTTAAAAAGGGAAAGAGGAGGGGCGGCTTAAAACTAGGAGTATTTTTAACGAAAGAGAGAGATAATAAAATCGAATATCTCATATTCCCTGGTAACAAGCATGGCAGCCAGTTTAACAACTGATGTAACGGAAATCGTAATGGCTTGTATGGCAGCTGTTAAGCGGTATCGCGTCAAAGATTCATTATTAGAATGTGTGAAGGCAATATGACGGGATGTCATATTTTCACATTACTATCTACAGAAAGCTGCGTTAGCGGGGCCGTGATTTAGGGGAAGGGGGCAAATCTCCCCTGGATTTAGAAGGATATGTGTATAAATTTTTTTTTTTATAATTTGTTATTTACATAATACTAACGTAAACACATAAACCGAAGTTTTATTAATAAAATTTCTAATTTATACATGCTTAATTAATAAAAAAAGATGCAACAGGGTCACTGTAAAAAAAAATCATGCCCCCCTCCCCTAAGAAAAACCAGAAATGACTCCCCTGCACGTTGGGAAATCACAGCTGGTGATGTGGCCGATGTTCGAGGCCACTGACTGTAAAGTTATGGCATGCGCAAACATCACTCTCATAAAGCCTTTGTTTAATATCCTGCCATCAACACTGTTGAACGATTTTTATACTTTTACAAAGAAAATTTTTGGGCAGTCCAGTTGCCAATAAAGCCTTAGTAATAATAACAACTTTGCAAAATTGAATCATTTTCAAAGTTAGTTTTAATGTTACTAAGGCTTCTTTTGGCAACTGGGTTTCCAAAATGTTTTATTGTAGAAATAGAGACAAGGTTGTAAGTAAATATTTATTATAGCCAGAGCATTATCAGGAAGGTGTCTGGGCAAGCACTGCTTGCCTTGCTTATCCTGATGAGACGCCACTGCAATGGCATATATTTTGTATAAATTATATAGTGTGTTGAAGTTGGTACTAGTGTTTTAAAACTGCAGCGTTTTTGAAGTAATAGGTTTTTTTTACTTAACCTTGACCTGGCGACTATTTGTGCTCTTGCAGCTCTCAGGGCACTCCATAGAAAAAATAAGTGGGGCACTCCTAGGTGTTTTACTCACCGGAAACAAGATGGTGCTGGGTGTTTTACTCGTCAGGTCAAGATGCTCCTAGGTCAAAAAGAGCATGCCCTTTTAGCTCCTCCTAGCGAGGAAGAGTTGCGAGGGCAAGGAGGAGCAAATCGTCTGCTAGACGTTACGGCGAGCATACTGTTGTTGACTGTGCAGTTTACGTTCGCTGTCGTGTTTGAAAATAGATAAAATAAGAATTATTTCAGGCATGGATGACGACAGTAAAGTTGCGGCAGCTGAATAAGGGTTTCTTTTGTTCCAACCAATAAAAGTTTTATGTTACGGTGTTGTTTGCATGTGGTTGTTAACCTCTAAAAACAGTTCACAAAAATTGGTTCATATTTGCATAATGTGTTAAATTCCCGTAAATGATGAGCTCCTTTCACGAATTTTTCTTCTTTGTGGTTAGTAATTCAAGTTATTAAAAATCGTTAAGTTATTATTCTCCTTGATGTTGGACTTGTATATCACCTGGTGTACTTATACTGTATATTCAATGAGGGTGTGTATACATATATTTCTTGTACGTAGGGTTTTAATTGCTGTAAACTTGACAAATTCCTCTGCTAATGTACTGTTATGTACTAAATGTAGTTCAACAGAATAATACATACATACATACATACATACGAATTATTATTATTCCTCAGACCAATTATGTTTAAAACAGTGTATTTTTCTAGCTTCTCATAATTTCATTAGAAGGCACTTTATCATTTATAGTGCATTATTTGGTGCAGCTGTAGGAACTTCATCATCTTATGGTTCTTGTTTGTTAAAATTTCTAAATACGTCTGCTAGTTCCGCCATCAAATCAACGCAATAGGCGTTTTCCTCGCTCCTCCGAGAGTTGTCAACTATTTTTGACCTGGGTTGACCTGGGTCAACTTGACCCAACTCTTCCAGTTCCTGAGAGAGGCCGAGTAAAACAAACCTAACGAAGTTCAGTTGACCCTAGGGGGGGGGGGGCTGCTCCGACTACATTGGCTGTCAGCACATGATGTCAAGCAGCAGACACCCTCCTGTGAACTATGCTACACTGCACTAACGACAGATGCAACTTGTCACTCAACTCGCTCGTTTCACGACATCAATGCAGTAAATTGTTCAAAAATTTAATAAGCTGTCCTACACACTGTGGCACTTCCTACGTACTTTTCAGATTTTTCGTACTCGCCTTAGTTAATTAGTAAAAAAACACGTTTAAAAAACTGGTCTAAAGTAGCATGTTTCTACATATATAGAATTTCTAAACCTATTACACCAAAAATAGTAGTTAATTTGTAATATTCTGCCATAATATCGCTTCAAATAGCAACAGTTTTCTCGAGGCGGAATGATAAGTTTTAGATGTTGCTCCTACAAGCCGAAGTGTTGCAGTAAACATTCTTTGCAGCCTATTATTTCACATGAATTATAGCATACTTCATACCAACAAAATAAATTAACATCAACTTAAAAATACAAAGTATTAAATTTTGAAGAAAATACTTTATAGCCGAGCACTTTACCGAACCATATGGTAGAGAAGTAAAATATTAAACTTATAAACGAAAATTTCAAAACTCGATTTTCTCTCCGGTCTCCACTATAACTATTTATCAAATGCAAGTGTTTTTTTTTTTTTTTTTACTGGGCGTCCTTTTCCAGAGACCTTCAAAATTTGTCCTATTTATGGTTCCGTAGTAGATGAGACAGAAAGGAATAACTAAATGAATGTACCCTCCCTATACGCGAGTAGTTCGTAATAATATATATTATTTTACTGAATTTATTGAGATATTTAGGTGGCTATTAATATTTAAGGTCTTCCGAATTATTTCATTTTGTTTCTTTATATTTTAATTATGTATAAATAACTTTCTTTATAATTATAACAGTCGTCGTTTAAAGTCTCTAACCTTCCTCCTTCCTTACGGCCCTTATCCTGTACCAGTTTCTACACATTTTCGATTAAAGGTGTGTGCCTTAGCACTTCCGCACCTCGTATACACTCTAAATATTTCTGGATATGTGGACACCTTCCTACAAACTGTGTAACAACTGGAGACTATTGCATTGGCAAAAAAAATCTGTTATATTTTTCACAAGAAAATTTATTTTAAAAATGTACAGTAAGGCATTACATGCGTCATATATTTATGCTTAAAACAGTACATATATATATATATATATATTATTTTTTTAAACTTAAAATAATAAAATGTATTCAGTCCATTTGTACTGACCAAACATGCTGAAAAAAAATTTTACCAAATAAAACATTGAAACAAGTTAAACAACTTTACTGTAAACCAAATTCGTCATTGAAATTTCGAAAACTTTATACAAGTTTTTAATTTTACGATACAACGATCAATATGACACGATACATATTTCTCTGGATTTAAGTTAACATTTCACTATTCTTAGTTCATTATATTAGTCTCTATATGGCCCCCTTATTTCCTATTGTTGAATGCCAGCCGATTTAGGTGTAAATTTCGCGTACCGGTACTACATTCACACCCAACAAACGAGATTGAAAAACAAATGAATTTTGTAATAGTACCAACTATAACAACTTAATAAGCATTTTTCCAAAGGGATCTGACAACAAAGTTGGAAACAATGAAACTCAAAGGGTTCGCCTACCTGCCTAGTAAACTGTGTTACGTGTTAGCAAAAATATATATATATATTTTTTTTTTTCAAAGAAACAAAGTGAGTCCAGTACTTGCATCAACAAAATAACGCACATTTAAAACGATGTAGGAATGGTAGTTATAAAACACCGCATTTATTCTAACAATAATTTTAGAGCCTCTCAAATTTACTGTAAAAATCTAGTCCAACCTGTTATAACTAAAAAACTATTATTATGAATCGTGTGAAACTATAATATAAATCTAAATTGAATTTCGTTAAAAATGTATTACTAATAAATACGTAGGGATTATCACAGCTGAAAGTGACAGTCAGGCGAAATTTCTACAATAGCAATGAACCCCATTTCAGTGCCTTGCGTTAAAGGCGATACTGCAGTAGATGTGACAGTCAATGTCGTTATTACCCGCCATGCCTCATTCACATAAATACACGGACAATAGTTAGGTGCCTTATCTTGAATTCAATTTATTCTTGTTACATAAATTTTGTTGATTTGGTTTGAAGGGCCTTGTATACTTTTTTCAGGAATGTATTCTATATTATTTCATATAGCGATTATACTTAGACCCTTAAGGGGGAGTGGTAGTTAATAATTTTCGGCGCAACTCAACAAAATTGTATACAGTGGTTTGTCATGCAATTTCTAACATAGGTTCCAAATATTTGTGATCTTATCTCAATTTTTAATTAATATATTTAGATACGAAATCTGCTAATTCATGACCTCACAGGAATAACAAACGAGTAAGAGATTTTTCCCATACAAGTATACGACATTCTGCTTTGGAATTCTGAAGTTTCGAGTTCGTAAGTGCAATATTCCTATTATAAAATAATTAAAGTTTACACCTCTGCATAATGCAGATTTTTAGACTTCGCGAAAAAGATTGACCATTTGTTATGTATAGCTGAAAAGTGAAAATAATTGACCAGAAATGACTGAAGAACCACTACAACAGTATATTTTGAATAGCAAAGCTTCGTGTTAATTTTGAGAAAGCCAATCTAACTAATTAAAAGTAACATCATCCTTATATTTTAATGTTGTTACAAAAACCAAAACTACAGGAATTGAAAACTTATGTTTTGCGGAGGAAGCAGACAAAAATTATCATAATATTTTATTACTGAAGCAACGGCGCCAACTTCGGGGGGTTAAAGCAACTTTTTCCCACGCAAAATTTACACAGGAGGGGCAAAGTGCCATTTCGCCCCCCCCTCCCACACCAAAAAAAATCGTGCAATTAATTAATTTCATATGCATTGATTTGTCGACGAATGTTTCAAAACACAGTTATGTTTCTTGACTAATAAGATATTCTTATTCATTCAAAATTTTACATTTTATTTTTGGAGATGGTATTCTTTTGATGCAGGAAATTTACTGCTCTTTGTCAGTTTACTTACGTACTACTTATCTTGTGTACAATATTTTTGCGAGGGGTGGCCTTGTAATCAAAATATGCTAGCCAACCATCGTAGTATATCAAAGTACTAGTGTATCCTTCCAAGCTCGGAACAGAATACAACATTATCACGGATATTCAACACGACCTATTGCTTCGACGATTAGCGAAGGAGTATTATATTTACATGTTACACGCTCGCACCGATTTGTTGTTACTTTACTATAATTCAGCATTGTGATGATAAATACTATAATAATGATAATATAGAAAAAAACTAGTACACAACATGCCCTACGAATCATGTACCAGGACAACCAATAAATTAAAACAAATTAAGAATTTATTCTTCTGGGGGCCGATTAAATATCACTACTTGCGTTTTGCACCGACGCAGCGCAACGCAAGGAAATCTGCTCTGCACCTGCACCTCGAGTCGTAGATGGAATTAAATATACTCGGAAACGCAAGACGCAAGGGACGGAGCCTATTCCGGCTCGGCGCAACTGCCTCCCTCTCCAACTTTCACAAGCCAATCAGAAAATTTGTAAAGCCTAGTTCACAATGAAAAACTTAAGAACTAAGAATTATGCAGTAAGTGTCAATCACGCACACAGAAAAAAGTCTTAAGTAATTCTGGTTCATAATAAATGTGTTAATTCTTAATTCCAACCAATAAGAACCCGACTACTCTGCTGTTTCAAATGCGTGAAATTACTGTGGATTCCTCAATACATTTCGTCGCCAGTTATCCAGAGCAAGGAGCAGTCCAGAATATCGCCAAGGAATGGTATAAATGAAATACTAATGTAAAAAATATGTAAGAAATAAAAAATTGCATCTCCATGTTCATTACTTGAATAACAGTTCTCGTACACTTAGGTAATCACATTATACCGAGGCTGCACCTATAAATCCAAGAAAATTTCACTTATTCGTAATGTGCAAATATAAATTAACAAATTTAAATTACTAAAAATATATACTCCAAGTGAGTTTTGAACCATCAACCTTGGGGTCAGCAAACCAAAACTTTACTCTGAGCCACCGAACACTTCACACAGATGGTGTTTCTAAACAAGTTATTTTAATGTGCAAAGCGTCTTAACTAGTACATGTAACAAACATGTTATATTTCTGTTATTTTAGCAAGAATTTCCATTCAATCAGAATAACATTTTTATAAATAATAATATGCCGTGTATACGAAACAGTAATAACTTATACTACGAGTTGTTCGCCAACCAAATTGGTTTTTAAAAGCTTTTCAAACAGCTATTCTGCCGTTGAACAAAAAATAAATATAAGCTTAACTGCATTTTTAGCTTGAAATGATCATAATATGCCAAATCCATCATATATAGCACCACACAGTATTTAACGTATATTATTTAAATATCCGCCATGTTTATTTAACTTCTCGAATGCTCTGATTGGTTCATTCTCTTAATTCTTACGGAAAAATATAAAATTTCGCTATACCTGTTACTTCTTAAGTCATGGCCCACACGGCACACGACCTCACACGGCCTGTTAAGTTCTGTTGCGAATCTGTACGTAAAGAAACACACTTTTATTCTTAAGTCAACTCTTAGCTACACGTCATAATTCTTAAGTTTTTGATTGTGAACCAAGCTTAACATCTTTCTCACTGCCACATTAACGACAAAAACTGTCTGCACACCGTGTGTTTACATGCAGATATAGCTTCCATATAGCAGTGATAATTTCTCGCGCTAAAAGTAATAGGTTTGTTCGCGTGGTCTGCCAGTCTGCCAGTTTTATGCCAGTTCTGCTAGTTTTCTGCCAGAAGGCGTTCGCTTTACCGGAAGTGTTTTTTTTGTATGTTGTTCGGGTGGGACTAGCAGATGCCAGTTCTGCCAGAAATGACTGCCATTTCTGCCCATGCTCGGCGAGTAAGGGCAGAACTGGCAGCAATGAAAAAACGTCACGTGTGACGTCACATGACGCTGCTTGTTCAAAACAAACTCTCTCGTCCCGTGCTAAACAGTGATATAATTTTTGTCACTGCTGTAATAATCCAGTAATAGAAGAACTGTGCAAATTCATTTGTTTTCCGAATTAATTAAAATCACCATATTCACGAACAAAGCCAGAAATGTTGCAGCATACTCGTAGTCGTAGTTCTTTTGCAAATAGTGACGAGGTTAACCTAATGGTAAACGTGCATCAAACCTATATTTATATTTTTTTGATCATTGTCTAAATAACTCAAAGATTACGTTATGTGATTTTGTATAATATGTTACGATTTCGTCTACGAGTTGTTTTACACATTAAATGTCTTTCTCAGGCATTTAGTGAAGAAATCTTGAAGCACATCAATATGGGAATTTGACAGTAAAATCGTAGAATGTAAATTTCGTATTATATGGAGAAAATTAACCAAACTTGTCCTTTAACAAGTCAAGTTACCCCACAAAATGTTGCAGAATAGGCCTAGTAAATACGAACATGTCATCACTACATGAGTGCAGAAAGGCATTACAAATAGGATACCAAAATTCGTAAATTTAACCATTTTATGGTAGGCCTAGCTCAAGTTGTTGTTTATCACTTTCCTCAAAGAGTATTTTATAGTTACGACTTCATTTTTGGAGGCAGAGGTACAGAAATGTACAGGGTATGGACACACAACGTATTGTAGGATAGGAGCACTATACATGTTAGGCAGGGACATATAAAATCATGGAGCAGGGGTATAGAAGTACATAAAGAAGGGGAACAGAAAAGTGTAGGAGAGGATCACAAAAATGTGGGGCAGAGACATTAAACAACATGAGCAGAGGTACAGAAATATGTAGGGTAGGACCACTAAAAATATAGGGTAAGGTCATTGAAATATTGCAGCAAAGATACAGAAATATGTAGAGTAGTAGAACAGAAAGTTGTAGGGTAGGACCACTAAAAATGTTGTGTAGGGACTTAAAGAACTTGAAGCAGGGGTGCAGAAATATATAGGGTAGGAGAACAGAAAGTTGTAGGATAGGATAACTAAAAATGGGTAGGAACATTTAAAATCTTGGAGCAGAGGTACAGTAATACGTATGGTAGGAGAACAAAGTTGTAGGGTAGGACCACTAAAAACGTTAAGCAGGGACATTAAAATCATGAAGCAGAGGTGCAGAAATATGTATGGTAGGACCATCAAAAATGTGGGGCAATGTCATTAAAATCTTAGAGCAGAGGTAGGCCTACAGAAATATGTAGGGTAGGTGAACAAAAAGTTGTAGGGCAGGACCACTAAATATGTTGGGTACAGACATTAAAAACCATGGAGCAGATGGATAGAAATATGTAGGATAGATGGACAGAAAATTGTAGGGTAAGTCCACTAAAAAAAGGTGGAGGCAGTGACATTATAAACATGGGACAAGGGCGCTACAAATTATGGGGTAATAAAATGCATGACACGAACATTCTATGAACCACTATATTATTAACCTTTAGTAGCACACATTAACAAAAAATGTGCCCGTGTAAGCTAACAAAACCACAAAAATCAATCGCCTACAATTAACAAGATGTGACAAATTACGAAAAAATTACCCAGCCTCTAATGTTCGCCAGCAGCAAAGTTGTGTAGGCCTACCTAACTGAATTGCCTCTGACTAATGTAGCCTATTGTGAAACTACACTAGTATGAACATTCCTACAAAAATTTACAAAGACGATTTTAATACATGCATCATAACTTCGTACGTTGTATCAATCTTCGCCCTATGTACTGAAGAATGAATGTTAACAAATCGCAAGGCTCGTTAAAAACGTATTTTTCCGCTAAGGTTATTAAAAAAAATAAAAAATAAATAAATTCTTTCGTCTCCAATGCTATTAGTTTGCATGGGAGGTCCTGCGATCTCTTGTTTTCCATTCTTTAGACCTAAACGAAAGTTATTGTATGTATTAACGTAATTACGAAAATACGTCGGGAAGCTAAGCCGAGTTCTCAATGCTAAACTTTCAAAACAAACTTTCGCGGGTGTTTTTCAAAACAACATGCTTGTTTACTGCCAGATATCGTTCGGGTGGTCATAGCAACTTGCAACTGCCCGTCCTGCCATTTCGCTGCCAGCGAAAAATGGCACTTGCCCTCGGCTGGTAAAACTGGCAGACCACGCTAACAAACCTAATGTTTTGGTTATATTTTTCGTAACCTCAAATTGTGTAGTTTTCTTGTGCTTGTACAAGGATGTAAGAAGTGTAGTTTCATATCAAGTTATGAAGGAATATTGTCACAAAGTTTTCATTATAAACATATATGTCGTAGTTGCGTTTTGAAGTTTGAAAAATTAATTTCTATAATGTCGTGGTTTTAGTGTAGTGAAAGTGTGTGTTCGTTTTTATTGAATGAGATTGTTCGTGAATGATTAAGTACTATATTTATGGAAAGTAGCATTTTTGTAATACAATTGGAACACAGAGTGGTTTTCGTCTGTAACCAGTTTTTACATACTTTATGTTGCTAATGGAAAATAAAGTGCCTAAGGTTATAGGTGTGACGCGATTAGAGCAAGAAATTATGTATACATTTTATATTTGTACTGGTATCAATTTGAGTGACCTAGTTTTGAAATTTACGTAAGTTATTTTAACTTGTGTGGCATGGTATTTGTGAGTGTAGGCCTATTACCTAGGTGGGCTATACATGCGGCATTCGTCTTTTAGCGAGTCGTAAATTATCAAATCGTGATACATTCATTATTTCTAAATAATTCATTGCTAGTGTGTAGTAAACACGAGTGACTTTCGTACAACTGTACTGCAATAAATTTAATTAGGTCTAGATGATTGCAAGTTCAATGTTCACCGAGATAGGGTGTGATATGTGTAGACAGCAAGTCTCATGAAAGACTTAAAACTAAAATGATAGCCCTCCCGTCTTATGAAATAAAGAGAATCCCAATAACATCACTCTTAAATATAAAGCACGTGTAATGTGGAAACAAGTCGGCTAGATAAATGCAATGTTGAAACCACCCATCCCAGCAAGGAAAATAGAGGTAATGTCACTGTTCCCTTTCAAGCAATTAGCCAAACAGGTACTTGCAAAACATATTAGCTATTTATTTACATTATCATTTGCATAAATGTTTTAAATTAAACAAAGTTTTTAAGAGTACAAATAACATCATCAACAAACCAACTTATTTTCTCGTCGTGTGCCACGGAAAAATGCCCTCAAAATATATTCCGCGGAAAGGATAATAAATCGTTGCCCATTTTTAATTGCTTCTTTGGTAAAAAAACATTTCAGTTTCGAACTTCTACTGTATTTCGTAACCATAGAAAAAATAAGGTGTTACGTTCGTAACTATTAAAAGCTTAAATGTGTACACGAAAACGTAAATAATTAAAGTTCATAGAACACTGGATACAGATAAAGATATCCAACTTTTATGTTAATTCACTTTCACACACCCGAAAATTGTCCAATGCGCATGCGCGAAGAGCACAGATACACTTGCGTCGAGCCATTTGCTAGTCGCAGATTTTCAGGCACTTTGCACCGTCACGTGACCTCTTGCACCTGCGTATTTGTATATTAATACCAAAACAAAGCAGCGCAAGTGCAAATTTTGCGCTGCACCTCTCAAAAGCTATATTTAGGGCCGTAATTATAAACGTCCTCCGAAGGCTTGCTGGCAAGCCCCTGGCCTTTATTCGCGCAGCAGTTCGCTGGCGATCTTCCACCCTTCCTACACTATAGTTGTCTGCCGATGGATCGCCAGAAGATGGCCGGCTGAATGGGAGTTGGACGGTTCTCCTTCATAAAATTTGGCAACACAGCCTCATTTTTAGCAGCGAACATATACTCAAGTGCTCAAAGACCACTGTTATGAACACACCTAACTTTAAAAACAAAATCGTTTCGATTTTGTTTTCCTTGTCTGTAAATAATTGTGTTCTCTTTGTAGTGGGGCACACGTGAAATATTCGAAGTGATTGAAGGAAGCCGCGGAAAAGTTTGACTATGGAAGATAAAAAAATTCGACAGTGCGATACACTCCTAAAGAAAAAGCAATTTTTTTGACCTGATAAAAAATACAAAAACATAACTACAAATAAGAAAACTGACTCCGTGTCCAATTACATCAAATGGAAATGTGGAAGAAAATCACTGCAGAATGTAATGCTTGCGATGTATCGCGCAGAGATGAACTGCAGTTGAAAAGGGATCTTCCATGTCCCTAATATATATTTTGGGTAGTCGCACATGTTGGTCGTCTATTTATTCATAATAGTTGGCAACTTCATCCATGTGCCACATGAATTCGTTAAAATTCCTCGCCATTTTTCATAACTGGTCTCTAGAGAACAGCTGGTGATTCGCCGAATGAGGTCTGGCCGTCATTCACCAGCAATATCCCAAAAAGTGGAAACTTGGTGGCGAATGGTTGTTCGCCGGCTATCCGCCGCTCTCTGAAAGAGGTCTATAATGTGCAAAACACCAGATTTGGGTGGAGGGAGATTGGTTGTACTTCGAAAGATGTTTATAATTACCGGCCTTAATCAGCCCCCTGGTAAGTCATTTCAGAACAAAGGTAGGGATATGAAAATTTAGGTGCTTTCAATATCAGTTGTGAAAATCTTTGTAACTAAATCTCTCACCTAGTAATGCAAACATACCTTAACAAAATTTGAATCAATTTTTTTTTAGTTTCTTTCTCAGGTTCGCAATATTTGATAAAACAGTGAAGTATATATATATACTTAGGTTCGAAACTTTAGTATTAAAATTTTGAGTTCCTCGGCTAGCAAAGTTCAGTCGGATAAGAGTAATTGACTCTGCACTCATACCACTGGGTTGGAAGACTGAGACAAAAAGTTTTGCAGTCAATCAAAGTAAAGTTCAATTTATAGGTGCATCTTACAATATGGAGTCCCACGATGTCTTGAGGCTCAGTAAAAGAAATTATAAAAAAAATACAACATCTCTTCTTAAGATGGCTATGAATTTCACTTTCGTTTTGCCTAACACCCTCCCTGTGGTGTTCTACCATTATGTTGGCGGCAGATGCAATCCCTGGACATCGTTGGGATCTGCCGTAGGTACTTCCATCATGAGAGTCAAGGGAGCAAGAGAGAGTTAGCATTCCTTGTGCTAACTCAAAAGGCACAGCACAGGCCTAGAGGTTTCAAACCTCTATGTGCTTGGAGAAAAAAAATTGAAACTTCACATAACTGTACTGAAATCAGCTGATATCATAGTAAGAAATTTTACATGAAAATAAATTAGCAGAATATAAATAATATAAGTGAGAGATTTCCTAGTCATAACATACATAGTAACAAATAAAATTAGTTAATTAGTATCTTCGATTGAAGCTAAAATTGTAATAAAATACATTAATTACATTATAAATTTCAATTGAAAAAGTTCACTATCTTGAGGTGTCCATGGAGCAATAATACTAATAAAATTTATACATGCTGTAATACTATTACATTACCGATAGATATTACTGGGGGCCGATTAAATATCACTACTTGCGTTTTGCACCGACGCAGCGCAACGCAAGGAAATCTGCTCTGCACCTGCACCTCGAGTCGTAGTTGTAATTAAATATACTCGAAAACGCAAGACGCAGGGGGCGGAGCCTATTTTTGGCTCGGCGCAACTGCCTCTCCTCTCCAACTTACACAAGCCAATCAGAAAATTTGTAACATCATCCTCACTGCCACTTGAACGGCAAAAGCTGTCTGCACACCCGCGTGCTTACATGCAGATATAGCTTCCATGTAGCAGTGAACATTTCTCGCGCTAAAAGTAATGTTTTGGTTAAATTTTTCGTAATCTAAAATTTTGTAGTCTTCTCGTGATTAAACAAGGATGTTAGAAGTATAGGTTCATATCAAATTATGAAGGAAGATTGTTACAACAAAGTTTTCATTACAAGTGTAGGTATATGTCGTAGTTGTGTGTTTTGAAGTGTGAAAGTAAATTTCCATAATGTCGTGGTTCTTTCAGTGTAGTGAATGCTTGTCTTCATTTTTGAGTTCGTGAATGATTAAGTGCCTTATTTATGGAGAGCAGCATTTTTGTAACACATCAGAGTGGTTTTCGTCTGTAACCAGCTTTTACATACTTTATGTCGCTAACGGAAAATAAAGTGCCTAAAGTGATAGACGTGTGACGCGAATAGAGCAAAAACCATGTATGCATTTTATATTTGCACTGATATTAATTTGAGTGGCCTAGTTTTGAAATTCACATGTTATTTTAACTTGTGTGGCACGGTATTTGTAAGTGTAGGCCTACTACCTAATGGGCTATTCATGTGGCATTCGTCCTTCAGTGAGTCGTAAATCGTGATACGTTGATTATTTCTAAATAATTCATTGCTAATGTGTAGTGAATACGAGTGGCGTTCGTACAACTATACTGCAATAAATTTAATTAGGTCTAGATTATTGTAAGTTCAATGTTCACCGAGATAGGATATGATGTGTGTAGACAGCAAGTCTCACGAAAGACTTAAAAATAAAATGATAGCCCTCCCGTTTTATGAAATAAAGAGAATCCCAACAGAATCACTCTTAAATATTAAGCACATATGTGGAAACAAGTCGGCAAGAAAGATGTGATGTTGAAACACCCCATCCAAGCAAGGAAAACAGAGAGGTAATGTCACTGTTCTAAGCAATTAGCCAAACAGGTACTTGCAAAACATATTCGCTATTTATATACATTATCATATGCATAAAAGTTTTAAGCAAAATTTTTAACGGTACAAATAACGTCGTCACAAACGCAACTCTATTTTCTCGTCGTGTGCCACGGAAAAATACCCTTACAATATATTCCGGGGAAAGGATAAATCGTCGCCCATTTTTAATTGCTTCTTCAGTAAAAAACATTTTAGTTTCGTACTTCTTCTGAACTTCGTAACTATAAAAAGCTGAAATCGTGAAATGTGTACACGGAAACGTAAATAATTAAAGTTCATAGAACACCACTGGTAACAGATAAAGATATCCAACTTTTATGTTAATTCACTTTCACACACCCGAAAATTGTCCAATGCGCATGCGCGAATCGCACAAATATACTTGCGTCGAGCCATTTGCTAGTAGCAGATTTTCAGGCACTTTGCGCTGTCACGTGACCCCTTGCACCTGCGTATTTGTATATTTAATACCATAGCAACGCAGCGCAGGTGCAAATTTTGCACTGAACCTCTCAAAAGCGATATTTAATCGCCCCCCTGGACTCACAAATATAATACCACCATAAAAAAAAGAAGGTCGATGATAAAGACAGCTGTTGTAGTGTGTTTCTGTGCTCTGCATTATGAGGTAATTTTGTAGTGATGCTCACCCTGCGGTACGCCGACACTGTTTGTGGAGTAAAAGGTACAGAGTTTTATTAGGCTAGGCAAGCTGATAGCGCCTAATGTACTAATATGCTTATTCTTGTCATAATTTAAATTCTTATACAACAAACAAATTTGTAATGAGATGTAAAAATAAGGTTCAGGAAGTGGAGGAAAGTTCACTAGCTAAAGAGTTTGTCAGTAATGGGACATCAGACAACATTGGGAATACAGGTACATCTTCATATTTTCTAAGGAAAACATGTATTTCTCTTCCATTCATGAAGGGTGTGGAATTAGAAGTTGCAATAAAGAAATATAAGAGGCATTTTAACACAGAATGGAGCCAAACATATTCATGGATTGTTTATGACCAGGTAAAAGATGTTATTCTGTGTTCTATGTGTAAAAAAACCTTTTAGGAACACAGTTTCGGCCGTGGCGAAGAAATAACACTCCCCGCTCGTCGTCGTGAATACTTATGCAGGGAAATCTTTTGGCGTTCCCCCACGCCCGTAGCACAGACAAAGCACCAATAGACACACCCTACGCAACCCACTGGGAAGTGCGGGTTGAAGGGTCCCGCGCCCTGAAGGACGTGAAGCGGCAAGCCAATGAAATATGTATCACAACGATATCCGTATTTATTGTTAAGCATCATACTCCGTACAAATTCCAAACACGGTGATGCGCTAGGCGGATCCAGCCCTATGCCCGACCGGTGGGCTGCACTGCAGTTAAAAACAACCACTTGGGGGCAAATTATTTACTTAAGCCCCTGGGCAGTTGAGTTGCAGGGGTTGAGGGGCGCCTCTGGGCCAATAAAAAGGGACTTACGGTTCTGCAGATGAAAATTTAACTATTAATACGCTATGAATGATGTAAAGTTTAGTAGGATCCGGAGTGACTCGCGTGTCCGTCCACCTCGATTCGCTCTTTAGCGCCAACTAACGATTCCTTCCCGTGCCGGCAACCTCGTCCAGCCAAGTGCGGGAAGCAACTGCCGAAACACACAATACACTTACAAACATAGGGGCGAAGGCCCCAAAGCACTGGAAAAGTATGCTCTTGCTGAATAGCGTCCCGAATTTGGTTTGTGAATGTTCATATGATTTTCAGTTATTTAAGCATACATTAGAATGTTAAATTAGGTGGCACAAAAGAAAACTGGCAACGTTAAAAATATTTATAGAATTAATTAGACACATAAAACACTACTGATTTCTATTACCATTAAATTAAGGAAAAGATTCTTGAAAATTTAACACGAAAGACTTGGCCTGCAAAAATGGCTGCATGGGCGAGTCCAGCTTGCCCACGAGGCACAGGGGTGTTTCTACCGTTGTTTGAGGTTAAGAACGATAAAGTATTACTTGGGAATTTTTCAGACATAACAAGGTTACCCCTGTCCTCGAAACACTACTACCTACTGGTGGTGTGACCCACGTTGACGGAATTAGCATGGGAGTGCTAGATAGACACATGTTGACAAAAGGTGGATTTATTGTGATTTCCGACAACAGGGCACCTTGCTACCAATAAACGGTAGTTCTGTTAATATGGCGCACACACTGTCTACTCTCGATGTCACAGGGGCGGCGTCTAGGCGCCGCCGCCTCTTGCGCATACGTGGTCGGGTGTTTTCCCGTATGCGCCGGCAGTACTGTCCCCACTGTCATTCCATAATCGTGGTGTGGTGTGCATGATGGGTTGTACTGGAAGAGGAGCGCAAACGTCGCGCATCAAAGTGGCTCTAGACGTAACAATGACATCTATACAGCTTTTTGTAATATCCAAGGCCCGAATAAAAACATAACACATGTGATTTACCAGTGCACGAGATACATTACATATTTTAACTACTTCTGGCCAAATTAATGTAAATACTATACTTCATAACTTTGACCTAGCTAGTTCATTAATGTTATGTTTAGTTTTACTCTCAACAACATAAGTGCGAGATGATAGACTTGTTAGATAAGGAACAGGTATTTCTCTAACAATGTTTTCAAATTGTAGCTAACAAAATTCTTCTTTGTGTGGCCAGAAGTATGTCCCAGAAGGTCCATTAGGAGGCATGAATTAAAGTCTGGCATCTCTGTCACTGTAACTTACATTAACTGCTTTCCCTATCTACCAGATGTCCAGATGTCCTTGCTGCACATTTCCAGATGTCTTTGCTACGTGTTTCCAAACGTCTTTACTGCATCATTTCAAGATGACTTTGCCACAAAGTCTTGGAATGATGATGAAGTGTGTTTTACATGGTTTTGTGTTATCAGTTGTTTTTTGGTGTTGTTTATCAAAACTAATAAATCTGTTGTATTACAACATATGTGCATTCTGCTAAGAATACAGCAACTTACGTAAATTTGACTACATATACTGTTCAATACTTTAAAATATGCTCATATGAATTTTATAATCAACGTAGCCAGTTTTCACATTTATAGCAGATGCCAATTTTTGAGACATTAAATACCAGTCAAGATAACCCTCTTGAAGTTGAGGCTGAGTTTTCCTGAACACATGAAGAATGCAACCCCCTTTAACCAACTCTTATAGCAGTTAAGTGTTGTAGTCCCAATGTCAAGGTTACAAGATCTAAATATTCCATATCCTTAAGCCCGTTTGCCACGATGGAATGACTTGTACTAGATTTGTTGGAATCTTGCTCGAGTCTTGAAAAGATAACTTCCATGGAAGGTTGTGTGGATGGTTCTATGGAAGATCCTTCTACACGATACTTGCTGCCATAAAAGTAAACACAAGACGAGTGTTTAGTATTTTTATTTTATTTATACGTTATACTGACTTATATTTTGTGAAAATGGCAGATGGAAGCATCGTAAAACTGTGTACAATAGTGGATTTCTTCGGCAACTAAAGAAAATTGATTTAAAAGGGTGAAAACGCCTGCACATCGAGCCATGTACGATTCATTGTACATAACCCCGAAAACATTTGTGTTTCTTGTCCCGTGGATGCAAATATGAAGGATAAATTGTATACAGTTGAGGTATGAAAACTTAATTTGTTTCAGTACGTGTGCGAGAGTATAATGTCGTAAGCCTACATTGTCGATGTCAAATTATTTGACTAGTGTATCATAGCCTAACCTGCTTGCGAGACCTGTATGTTGTACGCTCGTTTATTATTCTGCGTAGGTTTTTTGTAAGAATGTAAATGTAGCTACAATAAAAATATCAGGGTTTATATTTAACAGTATTTTGTATAACTATAATAACCGCGAATACTGTGCTGTTCTTGATAATTCTTGCATCGAGACATTAATTTTAAAAAATGTATAGTACTCTTGAAACTTTATTGTATTAGAATTTTAACAAAGGCCTATATGGAAGTAGAATGTAGGCCTATGTGATCATGGAATGTACAAACAGTTTGAAGTACGACTGTTCGTACACATTTTCATGAGTTTTTCCTAGGTTTTTATTAGGATTTTTTTTTTTTTAGTTAGAATTCAAATTGCTTTGCTGAAAATAAATAATGAAACTGTTTTAGCTCTTAATGTAGCTACTGTATATAAACTTTTTTTTCATGCAAAAGTAATAATAGAGAGACATTAAGAATTCCCTACTACTGTCTCGGTGTATGGTTTTACAACACTACAGCATAAATTTTTGTGGTTGTTGTGATTAGGCCTACTCTGTAATGTTAATTTGGTAGTTTGATTAGAAAAGAATTTACATACCCACACAGCTCTACGAGCCTACAACATACAGACCCCGTAAGCAAGCTAGGTTATTGTTAAGCACTAATTGTATTATTTGATGAATACGTAGTCTGACATTATAGATTTACACAGTTACCGAAATATGTGATAGTGTTCATACCTCGACTGTGTATGATTTACCTTACATGCAGCTATGGTACACAACTTGTGTTTGGAGATTTATATCATTGAGCACACTGGCCAGTCAAAGGCATATTCCCACTTGAAAACCAAATGTCCATCAACACTGAAGAAATTTACTACAGTGTACAGTTTTATAAAGCTTGTACCTGTCATTTTCATAAATTACGTGCCTTCGCATTGCATTAATCAAATGATTCAGAAATCTTGAGGTCAGTGTAAAAGACAAGAATAAAATAATACTAATAAAAATAAACTACCATTCCTGTACCTATTCCCAAAAAATACCTTCTTCAGCACCATTTACTTAAATGTGTATTGTACTTTCAGACAACTTTCATATAGGTTGAAGTTACACTACTAACCAGTGTGAAAATACAAATCTAAACCATAGCCTGCTGTAAATTTTTTAATATATCTGACTTTCAGTAACTAGCGTAAGGTAGATTTGTGGGTGGAAGCAACAAGTTGCAGGATGACAGATAGGAAGACAGTGGTGAGTAGAGAGGTATACAGATGAGATGGGCAAGTAATAGAGGAAACCACAGAATAAAAGTATCTAGGCGTTGTGATACAGGCTGATCTAAGGATCTAGGTTTACGAGGAAGAGGATAGGTAGTACAGATGGTAAGGGAAATGAGTTATAGTATGCTTCAGAATACAAGTACCTAGGCACAGGGTTATGTAGGGTGAATAAGGCAGAGAGAGAGAGAGAGAGAGAGCTGTGTTTGAAAGGAGAGGTACTATAGGTAGAGACATGCAAAATTCGCGTTATTTTCTGACAACTGAATAGACTCTACGTGACTATAGCCTAGTTCGACGTCTCCCGCTGGCCGATACTGTCGTGACTTGCCGCG
>PNEQ01027158.1:0-16519 GCA_003012365.1 Medauroidea extradentata
ATGCGACAAGCCTCGGCGACACTTTCTTCTTGGCCCCTCGCAGAGCTAATATTTTTCCTGTCCTGTCTAGTGCTGGCTTCACCTCGACCCTCTCTAGAGGCTTACCAACAACACACTTTTTCAGTTCAGTCTTTATGCTACACATATATCTTAATTTAAAAACATATAATTTAAAAACATTGAAATTTTGCCCATTACAGGTAAAATTGTTTCATATACGCGAATGGTAGCGTTCCAACATATTTTTAGGAAACGGTTAAATGTGTAGGCTGTTAGCAATATAGTTACAGTCAATTACTCTATTTACAAGCTAAGAATCAATTACTCTATTTACAAGCTAAGAATCAATTACTCTATTTACAAACTAACAATCATTTGCTCTATTTACAAGCTAACAATCATTTGCTCTATTTAAAAGTTAGCAAACAATTGCTCTACTTTCAAGCTAACAATCAATTGCTCTATTTACAAGTTAACAATCAATGACTCTATTTACAAGCTAACAATCAATGACTCTATTTACAAGCTAACAATCAATGACTCTATTTACAAGCTAAGAATCAATGACTCTATTTACAAGTTAAAGTATGGTAAGTGTCCCATACTGTGTATAGATTAATTTCTTCCATTCCCATTTAGGATAATTATTTACAGCGTACTTATTGTTCGCAAGTGACAATCGCAGTAACGTTAGAGCATGTTCTATCGCAGCCGCACGTGTCGTCATCGACAGCGACCTCGCTTCTGGTTGGCTAGACATTCTTATCGCACTGTCGCTGTCGCAGCGTTGCACTGTTGTACAACGCCCTTTAAGAGTTATTGGGAACTTAGTTTTTTTTTTCCGTTATATGTACACATAGTGAATATGAGCTTTACATATATTTTGTCGTGCGATTCCTTGTGTAAACAAAGTAAAAAATTCATAGGACGATTTCAATAAAAACGGATGTATCAGGGAGTTATAAGTAATTGAATTTTGGGGTTTGAAACTTTATTTTACACTTTTCCCTTAATAACAACGAGAGTAAGAGCAAAGAACCACAAACTACAAAATAAATGAATAAGGTACGAGCCCAATAGCAAAACACGTACATATTTCGTACCGTACTGTTCACGAACTTAAATTCATAACAACGGTAATAAACGTCTATACATGGTGATCATTTTAAATGGAGACTGCGGAATGACTCTAGAACGACGCACTGAAACCAAAATATTTGCAAATTAAGTATGTTCGATAGGAAGGGGACCAACCAATGAGAAAAACTCTGAGACCCTCTCCTCATCCCATGCGGTTTTGGATTGGGGAGGGGTGAGGTAAACGTAGAAAGGAACCCCCCTTTTTGTCACTGAATCGGGTAGTACGCTAAAAAGAGACGAATGTAGCGTGTGTTTGCCTTTACTCGTTTTTTTTTTAAGTTGTTCGAAAACGCTGCAAACTCGAAAAAATAAAATAAAATAAGAGTAGTTGTAATTTCTCAACAATGCCTGGCAGAGCAGGCAATTGTCAATTGGGAAACGTAGGACGACTTGAAATGAGGCGGAGTTTCAGCCTGGTGTGGGATACAATTCTTACCTCCATGGATACCGCAACAGAACATATAACCTTGATACAGGCATTTGGCTCCACATGTACGGTATGAGATGTATGTAAATATTTTTTTTAATTGCGGCTTTTTCAGGAAAATATTGGTCTTATTCATTTTCGTATCTTAATAACGAAAATAAACTAATAGTTTTTCCACGTGCAAGTCTATGAGCGCACAAAATTTTTAATTTTTCTGCCATCTCCAACTAACAAATCTAAATGTTTGTAAACAAGCTTTGTTTCCCACAGTACTCTCCCCTTGCGGTGTGACGTCAGAGGGCGTATACCTCAAGTCGTCCATTTTCAATTGTCAAGATACGATATTCTACACGTACCGGTTGCTTTATGTTTAAAAATGAGACTTAAAACTAAGCTACCTATCACGAAAGAAAACAAACGTTCCGACATATGTAAAATATCATATTTCAAAAATTAAAAATTACGTTTTCCTTTTGACATTTGGCTGTTCTATCATGGACTAAGGGCGCAGGATTTGTAAACATTTTTGTTAATTGCATCGCCATCGAACGACCTTGAAATATCGTGTTGAAGCCAACATACGACTTTCATAACATGTAACATAGAATACAATGCAGCAATAAAAATGGTAGTTTCTAAGTTACCCCCTTCACACCCCATTAAGGACGACCTCACAATTTGGTTCATTTATTATCCTTTTTTTTTACGTTTTTCTGCTCTCTTAATTTATAATAACCACCCGGTAAAAAATATAGGCTGCTATCTTTTTCATTATCTACAATTCTGTAGAAAATGAAATTAAAATAAGCAGAAATGTAAATAACCAACGGAGCTAATAATTATATATCGGACGTTTCCAATGTAATTTGTTTCCAAACATCTGAGCTCGTCTTCGCACTTCAACTTAGAAACGAGAAAAATACGTATTTTTCATCGGTGGTAATTTTACACAGACATTATCTTCGAAAATAATTAATAAACTAGTAACAATTATAAAGGTAAGAACAAAACCGTATTTTGTTATTATTTACGTATAAAACACTTGGAAAAATCACTGTTCTTCCTCTTCTAAGAATTAGTAACTTGGCCATTACGACGCGATCGTATAAGCGGTATACGAAACGTAATAGCAGCAACTACTGTAAGTTTCTTCCTCCGAATTGTTCATGAATTAGTCATCAAAACTATAAATATCAAGTAAATGTATTCAGTTGTTTTAGCAACGTATCTTTATACAGTTTTAAATAATAAATATCAAGATGAAACCGAAAAAAAAAAAACTAAAAGTCTGATTACATCTGACGTGTATCATTAAAGAAACTAAATATAAGTTTAATTTTATATTGGAAATAGCAGAACCCGGCAAAAGTTCTTCTGTCAGTGTATATATAACATAGGCGCAACTAGAATGGACATTTGCGGAGGGCACAATTCTGTGAATACTGTTATACTCAAGCTATCCCCACCTGTAATCAGTAACGTATTCAGAATTTATGAATTTCAGACGGGGAAGGATGATGGTTATCCTGCGAATATTATAAAAGATCACCCACCACATCTTCAAGCGGGGGGCCCGGGGGTTCTCCTCCGCGAAAATTTCGGATATCAAGGTGCGAAATAGTGCTATTTTAGCAAGTTTTCATTGCTAAACATCGAATGTTCTACTGGTAACAGTATCATTGATTATTCAATATTAAATTAATTGTAATTTTTAAGACCTTGGTTAATTATTTATTTGCGGGAGGGGGGAAGCCCGTGCCCTAGTGCCCCCCCTCCCCTTATTTGCGCCTATGATATATAAAATGGTTGTTGGTAGAATTGCGATTTCCCCCGTTATGCTCTATATGCCATTAGGGGAGGTTACTTATTAGCCCAGAAGTTTAAGAGCTGCAGTACCATGTGGTGTTGAGTTATAGCTAGAGGAGATTTATCGCGGGAAAAGTTGACTGTTTTCTAGGTTTCAGTTTAGTATATTCATTTTTGACTCATTTATTTCGTTACTGGCGAGTCACTATATTACTGGTCCAATGATAACTCTGGTGCGCTACTACTGGACGTCTGTGATTCGTCTGTAAACAACCAGACTATACTACATAATCGCCAGCCAACAATACGTGACGCAAGACGCTACAATGATTTGCAGAATACGCTGGCGGAAAACATTCTCGCGATAAATCACCTTCTCTAGTTATAGCAAATTTGGTATTGCTAAAAAATTCTCAGCGTTCAAAAATCTATGAGTATCGGTTTTCATGGTGATCAGTTGATCGGTGTGGATGCTGATGCGCTGCAGCGCCATCTAGCGGCGAGTTGGCGATTTATAGTAAAATGTACAGCAAAATAATTTTCTCCGTGAAAAAGTACTTGTATGTGGCAAGTTTCATGGTTATCAGCCAAGCGGTATCATTCATTAATCTCATACATACATACCAACAAGCGCACATATATATACATATGTATGCAAATCCATATACATATATATATATATATGACCCGAACGTAATGTTTACACTAAAATATGAGATGCTAAGTATTAACATACGAAGGAAATTGACAAGAACTTTTTAGCACGCCCAAATGTTTGCATCTTAAGCCATGTACAATCTGAATAATATATTTCAAAGAGGAAATAACGTTGGGTCTTGCAAATTCTCCTTACGGAAGACGTTTTTCGAGCTCTCTCGACATCTATGGTTGAAAATTACCGAGGAATGCGATCCGACTAGTTCCCGCTTCCTGGCCACTTATCTATGTGTCGTTTTTTAATGCTCTCGCCTCTGTCGGGTTTGAGCAGTTACTGGCACACATTAATAAGAGCGCTGCCTAGCTTACAGCCCAGGTGGCAGCAAGTTATAGGGATTTGCACGTTTTATTTGATTCGTTGTAGTTCACTATCTGTTGTACCTACGTGTATACCACCACTGACTGTTTTGTTCATCTCGATACAGTCCACGTGGCTACTTGATCATTTACAGTGTATATGTATCCTGTTAAATATGAACATGTTAATATTTTCACTGTCATAATACCTCGAAAATCTATCTCATAATTTTTCCTTAAATTTTTATTATTAAAGGAATGTACCCTGTTCTCAATATTGAATATGTTTTTTTTTTGTCCGAAGGCATATTATTAAAATTACTGAGCAACGTAGAATATACTTTAAGGGCGCAATTAAAGTTCATTGCAGTGTGTTCGTAAATGCGTTCTTTTACGAAAGTGCTATGTGCCACTGTGTCCATGTACGAAAAGAAAATATACTTCAAATGATGACGGAAATGTAGTTTCAAAGCATCACATCAATTAGAAAAATCATCTCGCAGCCCCTAAAAATAGGTAAAAATGAATTTTTTCAACCTGTTAGAAGTGAAGAACTACTTACGGGATTTGTGTAAATATACTCTAGAAGCATGCAATGGACATAGCTTAAAACTTTTCACCTATAAAATCACGGAATCACCACTGAAAGTGCCAGTCAGGTGAGAGGTTTACGACACCACTGCACGTCGTTTCAGAGTCTTGCGGCAGAGGTGATACCGCACCAGATGAGCCGGTCAACATCGCCCTTGGTGCCCTGCCTCGCTCACACACACGGCCAGTAGGCGGTCGTCTTAACAGCGCGGTTCTCCATAGTTTTCAACGTCTTTATTTATTTTTATATTTGTACCAGATATTTCTATTCTTATTTCAGACATAAATTTGATTAAATCTTCATGTTAGGAAGTTTCTGAAGCTCTCGTAGTTTTTGCGTAATGTGCCGTAAACGTCAAAATTTACACTTTTCTGTTTTATGTACACCACTAAAATCAACTGACATCCCAAACCGAAAAAAAATTCACAGTGTATAACAATATTGTAGGCTGTTCACATCCGCCACATAACGTTAGCCTTAAGTTATGCCATGCAAACCATAGACATAAACATTACCGACGGAACAAAATGGATTAAAGAATTTCGGTTCGGACGAACTGGAACGGAAAATGGATATGTGAAAAAAAAAAAAAAACATTCGCAGTAGCCACAACATGACGCGTCAAAGTCCAAAAATACTCTTAGAAAACAAAATATAAGATTTGTTTGTTATATTTCCGACCTATTTTTACAGTGGTTATTATTACTGAACTAAACTTTTGGTATTTTCAGACTATCGTACATCTCTAAATACTGGCAAGTGTACCAAATTCTCGTACGTTTAACAGTGCGTCAGTCGTGAATCAACTGTACGGACGTGTCGTCCGCTAACCATAATTTTAGTAATAAACATATAGCGTCGTAGATTGTGTTTGCAGCATCTGATAATATGTACACGACAGATAACAAGGATCTATTTCTTACGCAAGATCACAGTGCACGGCGTTCGGCATCAAATGAACATGTTTGTTTGTAATTTGCTTTGTTTATCCTAAAACTCAGGTAAGAGTGAACAGAGAATACAGGTTAGAAAGACTAATGTGATGAGTTTGTCACAGGGAAAATTTCTGTCACCTGAGCGATGGTATCGGTAGTGCACCAAACTGACAAAAACGGAGATTTCTTGAATTTTAAGTAACATTAAGAGTGCGTGGTAGATAAATAAACGCTGAAAAAATCAATTGATTTCTACGCTTTCCTCGAAGCCAATACGGATAAAACACTCAATGACAATTCTAGATAATGGTATTTGCCAACTTTATGAGTAAATATTTATCCAGAATTACTAATTCGTTACGCGTGATCTCTTGCGCCGCAGTTAAATGCACGAGGTTCCGGCGTCAGAGATTGTGCCTCAGAAGTTCGTAACACTGGAAACAATTTTGTTTAAAACGTTGGATAAAACTATTGTCTAGGATTGCTATGGCTTAATTTTTGCAAATTGGCTTCAAGAAACCTACAGTTATAGATATATGCAATTGGCGTCCAATTATGTACCACGCTCTCTTAAGCTGATAATTTAAAACACGAAATCTGTTTCTTTTCACTTAAAAATTTAATTAAATCGCTTATTTTACTTCCAAGTTTATTTAAACTTCATTTTACTACGGTTTCGTATTTAACTGGTACGTTAGCGATTGAAGAGAAACTAGTGGCAGAAATTTTTCCTGTGCCAAGCTCTGCCATAAGAATACGTATTTTCTTTCTAACCTGTAGTAGAATTAACCTTAATATATACCAAGTTCTTCTCCATATAATCGTTGTATTAACCTAATCGAAATGTAGAGAAGTGTAAAGATTCCGTAGAGCGGTTAAAGACGCTCACTCTTCAAATGCGTTGCAGTGTGCTCGTTAAGGGTGTTCGAGAGCGATACAAACATAATTTTATATTTATATGAAATAGTTTTAGTTTTGTTGACGATACTTGTGAATACAGTTTCCTCTAACGAAACAATTTCAAATCGCCTAGTTTTCTCATAAAGTTCCTTAAAAATTAAAATTAGCATGTTCTGCTGCTATTCAAGTAGTAAAAACCAACTGACTTATATAAATTAAATAATTCTCAGTAAACTAACATGCTACGGGCTACGTAATCTAACATTTTTAAAAAATCCCGCGAACTATTTTTGTATTTTAAAAATTTGCTGAATTTTCAACTTTTTTCCTGTACTTTTGCGATTTTTTTAAAAATTCGAAATATTTCACTATGGTCTTTTAAATTCTTTATTACATAGCTCATGGGATGTAATATCACAGTGAATTATTTTATTCAAGTAGGAAAGTTGGTTTTCACTATTTGCATGGCAGCAGAACAAGCAAATTGTGACTTTATCGCAGCGTTATGAGAAAACTATGAAAGCTAAAATTGTTTTGTAAGAGGAAACTGTACTCACAAGTATTGTCTACAAAACTAACAATATTTCATAAAGATATAAAATTATGATTTTATCGCACTTGATCACCCTCAACAAGGTTTCTCTACGAAACTATTCCCACACGCGGCCAGACAAGGCCGGGACCTCATTAAAAACACTGTGTCTAAGCCTTTCAACACAGCTGAAACGGCCTTTTTAGACTGTCATACATCAAAATGTACTAACCGGCTGTATGTGAAACTCAGACAGAATCTTGCAATGAACTTTGCCACAGACGTTCCACCAGTAAAAATATATGGTCGCCGCTTAGTGTCGCATAGTGAAAACGGCTTCGGCAGGAAGATTGCACGCTAGTTCAACGCTTGGATCGTTGAGACGACGCGGCATTTTATGCACGCCTCAAGGTCGCCTATGTGTCTCCGTTCTTTCTGGAGATGTGGCATGAGGTGAGTATGGAGCAGTGCCGGAATGAAATGGTGGGGGAAACAGGATATCCCCGAGTAAACGAGCCGACAATTGCCATCGTCCGGCACGATTACCACATGCGAAAATCCGGGGACAGATGTCTCCCTAATTATACCTTTTATATTTTTACAAACAACGATATCTGATTGAACAATACGACCCAAACTATAACAGTAACATCTAGGGCTGCGAAATCATAGAACTAATATTTTGAATACGCAAAAATTTTGCATGCTAGATATGTTCCTTCCTCAAATAGCATTCGCGTATTATTTCAGCCATCCCTCGTTCAGAGTTTTCATTTGAAACACAAAACGCAAGAAAATCACTCAGTAAAATAATTTAACAGGACGTAAGGCAGCTGTGGAAATCAACAGTTCTGTAATCCTACAGAAACAGCTATATTTCTGCCTATACGTAACTTTCGAAACAGCTATGTTGATTGATATTATAGGGAAGGATTAACATCTCTTCGACAGCTAAGTCGTTAAAGAAGGAACCAGTTTAAAACTACGTTTTCTTGACTGATGGTTGGTAGATTATTTACATAAACACGTGGTTTTAATATTTGTTGTGTGTTCCTGAATTTAAAAAAAGGATATAGTTAAAATGATGCAAATGTATTTTTATAAACTCATGGCTTTGAAACAAAATGAAACTTTGGAAAACGTAACCATCACCTTTTAAGCACGTGGTTTTGAGGTTGTGATGTAAATGCATATGACAGTATTTGGGGCACGTACATTAGATTAAAATAGTTCGTAATGTGACCAAGCACTTGGACAGCCTTTGACCCCCGGGCACAATTAAAGAGTTGACTAACGTGGAAGGCAAAGAGACACCGAACAACAAAATATTATCCAAGCCACTGCTAGAAACCAGAATTTCTCTGCTAGGAGCGTTTTCAATATGCTGACTAAACCAGTAAGCGGTGTCTAAGGTATGTTTGCTACTTTAAAGTACAACTCCTTTCCTAACGAGCTGAATGTTGAATGAAAATAACTCTGTATAGAAGTCGTAGTTTATGAATGGTAACTATGTTTCCCCAATACAAGTAAAATTTTTAAATTATAATTGGTTATATAAATTTTTCCAACAAACTTTAATAATTATACAAAACTAAAAGGTAAGACAACACTGTTAAGTTAAATTTTAAATATATTTACAAGCATTTGTTAGGTCGTAGCAACTGGATTTGCAGAACTGATCTACGCGTAAATGCCATGCATTTAATGGATGACCGTGTGTCCACAAACTGCGAGTTAAATTTTCTTCAGTATGTTTGTAGGTACTACCAAATGTTTCCGGCTTTAGAAAAATAAATAGAATATTTGGAGGATAGTAATTTTTTAGTTCCTGGACTGTTCTAAAATTCCATGCTTGCGATAAGAGTGTTCAAAAATGCTCCCGTATCGCAAGATTGTTAACTTAATTACAATAGCCAGTATAACACAATAGCTCTCAATGAAGTCCATATACAATACTGTCAAATGTGGTGACTTTGTGCCACGTTGGGGTGACTTTGTGCCACTTAAAATGTTTATTTTGGAGCCATGTAATGAAAAATTATAAAATTTTAATGGTCGAATTAACTAGTTGGTTTTTAGTTCTGACCTCGTGTTACTTATTTCTTACTCAAGTAGCCTAAAAATAAAACTTTTGAGGTGGCACAAAGTCACCCCTACATGGCACAAAGTCACCCCGCTTGACGGTATGTTGAAAAATGAGCTACTTTTAAAAAAATCTCTGTTCCAAAAATTCGTGATTTTATATATAACTGTACCAAACACTGTTATACTCTTACACATTACATTTATAGTAATTTCCCGCAAATAAAAAATGTTTCGCTTCCGTATGATTCGTACAAGTGCACGTCAAAGTACTGGTCTGAAAATTATTCCTACTTGCACAAAATAAAAACTACAAGAACAATACGAGTCAAATAATTCTGAGCTAATGGTAATGTGTTAATCTACAGAATGACACATATGTTACTGTACGTCAATGTATTAATATTTTAAAATTACATGTACTTAATGATATACAAAAATGTAAGTTAATTCAAATATTTTAGTACAAACAACTTCACATGAAATAACAAGATGCCATTCTGTATTTTAACACATTTACTTTAACTTAAAAATTATATCATTCGTATCGTTTGAATAAATTTTACTTTGGTTCAGTAGTGAAACTAGTCAAATCTCTATTTTGACTAGCCCTTGCATGAAAACAATGGCAGTAAAAATACTATTAATTTAACGTGTAAGAGTTTTGCCAGTGTTTGGCACCATTATATAACTATGGAATTTTCGGTCCAGAATGCCCTTAATTTGTCTGGTTTATTATGTCACTGTATTGAAGTAAAAATAATAAAGTTTTATTTTGTTAGGAAACATCGGTAACCAGTAATAACAAAAAGTTTCGTTACTGCTTTAATTATAAAGCGATAATGTGGTTCCTATCTGATTGTTGAACGTAGTTTATGTTATTTCGGGTAGGCACGGTTTCATGGCTTTGTCGTGCGTGATAACCTGCAGTAAACACACTATCAACGTCATCTTTCGCCAGCAGTAATTGTCCCTTGGGGCGGCTAAGCTATGGGCATTATATCAACTGTCCCTACTTCCTATCATTAAACCACGTCGTGTTTTAAGCGGTGCTAACAACACATTATGTCCTGAATGGAAGTAAAAACGAGCTCCTGAGTATTACATTATTTTCTGCATCCCGAGACACGGAAGTGACGCATTATTAATATTCACTCAGTCTCGACTAGTCCCGTTATCCAGAGGATAAAAACAGTAAAATAGTGATTTTCTTAATAGTACCTGATTGTGACGTCATAGAGCTTAAATTATATAAAAAAGTAAAATGCATATGTAAAAGTCATTTTCCTAGCTAGTAGACCAAAAGTAAAGATGCTAACTATACCGTTGATTTTTTTCTCCCAACCAAGTTTTCAAGCAAAATTTTTTTAATTAAGGGGGAAGTTCACGCAAAATTTAATTGTCTTTATAAATTTTATATTTGTACGAGATATTGTTTGTTTTGTAGACATACATTGTGCAGTAATGAAAATTGTTTTAGCGTTCATAGTTTTTGTATAGTGGCATTTTAAAGTCCAAATTCACATAAAACTGTTTTATACAACTAACGAAAACCAACTAACTTACAGAAATTGAATAATTCTAACTGAAAAACTGTGCCACGTGTTACGTCAAGACATGTTCAAACACACTACATTTAAAGCAGCTGTATTAAAAATGTACAGAAATTTGACAGTTTTTATTTCAAATTTCGCAGTTATTCAAAAATAAAAAAAATAAAAATCAATGCATTTTTGTACACATGTCTATACATAGCACATGACACTGTTCTTCACTGTGACTTATTTCTGTAAGTCGGTTTTCCTTTCTTGTATAAAACAGTTTCATGCAGATTTTGGTTTTGTCACAAAAACTATGAAAGTTAGAAGACAGTTTTCTTTACTGTAAAAAACACTCATATTATATT
This sequence comes from Medauroidea extradentata, assembly GCA_003012365.1. Classification (NCBI taxonomy): domain Eukaryota; kingdom Metazoa; phylum Arthropoda; class Insecta; order Phasmatodea; family Phasmatidae; genus Medauroidea; species Medauroidea extradentata. Next base: position 11,335 of record PNEQ01027158.1, read on the forward strand.
CCTACAAAACAAACGCTATTTCATACAAATATAAAAATATTTAAACAATAATTATTAATAACTCTTTCATCTGTTATGTCTACGTTTGTGCACGTGCTTATTACGAAGGAACTTTTCAAACGAAGCTGTTCATACAGCCTACTACAGTCGTCGGCTTCTGTGCTGTTATTACGAGCTATTCAGTCGTTAGCCACAACTCCGCTTTGTGAAAGGCAATTGTCAATAAACCCCGAGCACATATCTCACACACACAGACGTAGTTCGTGATACAGGGATCATTTTGAAGACAATGTTGTCCAGCATCATAATAAAAAATAACTGTCATTGCCACCTTAGATGCTAATCTTTAGTAACGGTTGAATGTATACTCATTGAATTTTACTTAGAGCCCAGCATTTAAAATGGCAGGAAATTACAAATCATCTTAAAGGAGAAAAGTAACAAGGTTTTCAGAATATCTTAATTTATCCTGAACATCCCCCAGTAACAAACACAATCATTTTTCAGTTGGCAAACTGTTGGCAGAAGCGGCCAACGTTCGCTAGTATGATGGTCTACTTTTGCTGGAATGGTTGTTAATTAGGCTACGTTACTAAATATGTTTGTAGTTATACTGAAATAATTTAATGTGGGCAATTAAGTTTAAAAAGATTGACATATTTCAGTATACGGTCCACAAGCAGACTTAGCAAACTAAGCCACGTGCATCTGAGTATAATAAGAATGCTTGCGGTACACTTGTGGTTAATGTGCGGGTGATTTCATTATGCATCATGTATGCCACATGCGGCCGCGGGTGCGTTCCGAATGTTTACTGCCTGTGGGCTGCTTATCACGATCAGATTTACACAAGTGGGTCAGATGATGTTTGCTATTTGGGTCTGCTTGATTCTGAACACACGTACGTGAAGTACTAATATAGTACTTAGTTGAAACGTTTCAAGAAGTTCATAAACATAAAACTAAAATATTTTTATATACATGTTATTAACACATTGTTAAAGTGTTAATAAAAATACTTTAACAGTGGACTGTTTACGTTCCGCCCCTTAACACGCAAGTCACCAATTTTTATATGCGTGTATTCCATCATTTCTCTATCGCATCTTCTTCTGGTCTTTTAAGACATGGGATGTAAAGTGAAATGAGAGTGTTTTACTGTACGTTAACGACGATGTCTTGTGAGCCGATGAGGGCCAAGTTAGGAAAAGGAACAACACAACAGCCATTCGAGAGCTAGGATTCTAATCCAGGACCTCTCGCACCGTATAACGGGGGGCCTAACCGTCTATGCCACGGAGGCCGGTTAGGACATACCCGGTTGACAGTTCCTTCTTTTCCGAACTTTACGGAGAAGAAACTGCAAGCTGTTACCAATAAAATAAACATTGTTCTAAGCCCATAAAATAAATAAAAATTGTTCAGCAAACTTTACCTTCTTGTTGTTTAATTATTCATGTTTATTTCGGTACGTACCTATCATTGATCAAGCAAAAATTTATAAAAAAAAAATTTCCTGTTTGTAACTGTAACTTCATTACATATGGCAGTTGGAAACATTTGTAAAAATTCAATATTTATGCAGGCACTCTGGCTTGAGTACTTACCTGTAGTTAAGTTGACAACGTATAAGACAAAAAATTACCAGCGTAACTGATAAGCCTACTTTCCTCACAGCGGTTGCAAATTAAGCCTGAATGTTAAAATCGTTTACGTACGTTTAGTGACATAAAGATAATATTAATTTAGATATATAATAAACGAAGTAAACAAAATAAAAGTAACTTTACGAAGCTTGATAAATTTGGGGAAAATTTTTTCTGAGATATGTTTCTATCCTTAAGGTAAATAATAATTGTCCGCCATTTTAAAACTATTGCCAAAGGATGAACGATACACACAATTCCAGACAACGAACTAAGTAGAATATACATATACATTAATTAACTTCGGAAAAATATTTCCTCAACCTTATCACACTGTGCTAAACTATAAAAATGGCCACCATTATAATAATATGAACACTTGTTTGACGAATTACACAAAATGCAACTGAGTAGTGTTTATATACTACGTTAGATAAAATTCGAATAATAAAATTACTTTTATTTAAGATAAGTCAAATAATTTTAAAATATAAAATTACTACCGTTAAGAAAATATTATTATAATGAGAACGAAAAACGAATAATACGGCAAGTCAAATTTCCATACTGTGTATGTTAACCAAGGTTATTAAAAATTCTGAAAAAAAAAAAAAAAAAAAAAAAAAAAAAAAAAAAAAAAAAAAAAAAAAAAAAAAAAAAAAAAAAAAAAAAAAAAAAAAAAAAATAAAGAAAAAAAAAAAAAAAAAAAAAAACCGAATTGATAATGATAAAAAAAAACAGAACGGTTAAAATACTCAAAAGTCAAGCAAGATTACTAATATGTATAAATTTACTGGATTAGATGACATTCAGAAATAAATATTAACCTAAAAGTAGAAAAAAAATGACTGAAGTTTTACAATTATGGACATACGTTGAAGGAAATACACAAAAATCAAGTCAACAAACTGAATAGGGCGTATACATTCTACTCAGTTGACATTATTTTAGCATATACATACAAATACGGGTCCGCGGTGGCCGAGTGGTCAGACCTTTCGCCTCCCAAGACGATCCGGGTTCAATTCCCGGCGGGGTCTGTCCCCGAATTTTCACATGTGGGAATCGTGCCGGGCGATGCCGCTGGTCAGCGAGTTTTTTCGGTGATCTCCCGTTTCCCCCGCCCTTTCATTCCGACGCTGCTCCATACTCACATCATATCACACCTCACCAGCGCTAAAGACCTCGATGTTAAACGATGACCAAAACCTCTCTCACTCACTCAAACGATGTGGTCGCTTTTAAGAAAATATGAATACATGGTAAACGAAATATGCAAAAGTCAAGTCAACTTTGTATGTAGTATAAATGTGTGCCATGTTTGATGATTTTCTGAAAAAAAAAAAAAAAAAAAAAAAAAAAAAAAATATATATATATATATATATATATATATATATATATATATATATATATATATACACATTATTAAGTATATGCTAAAATATGAAATGACCACCATTCTAAAAACATGATTGTCGTACAACTGAAAAGACAAAAAAATTAAAGTCAACTTTATGTGTGGTATATGTGTACAAAGTTTTACTAACTTTGGAAAAGTATTTCTTTAGATAGGCTACAGTATGTTACAAATATAATAAGAAGTTACCAGAATAACCGAAAAGCCTACATTCCTGAAAGTGTTTGCAAATTACTCTGAGAGTGAAAATCGTTTACGTACTTCTAGGAATATTAAGTGATAATATTGATTTATACATGTGATAAACGAAATATACAAAATATAAGACAGCTTTTTAAGTGATCTACGGATACCCAGTTTATTAAAATTAAGGAAAAAATTTTCTGAAATATAAAATATGTCACCATTTAAAAAAAAAAAAAAAAGGCTGAAGAGATAAAATAAGTCAAGTCAGCTGTGTATGTAGTATGTGAACAAAGTCTGATGGGGTTCCTGAAGATATTGCATTAGTTAAGTAGTATTACGCAAAAATATAAAAATGGCTACAGTTATGAAATTATAAACACTGAATTCACGAAATACACATAAGAAGAAATAAAACTTATATGCAGTATATGTGTACCAAGATTGATAAAATTCTGAAAAATAATTTCCTAAGAGATAGGATACTATCAAAAAAAAATTAAATGGTGACCATTTTGAAAATATGAACATAGGACAAACGAAATATCCAAAAGTAAAGTCAGCTTTGCATGTAGTATATGTGTGCCAAGTTTGGTGAAATTCTGAAAACAAATTTCCTATGATATGTTATACTATGCTAAAAATATAAAAATAGCCGCCGATTCGAAAGTTTAAACACAGAATGTTCAAAATACACCTTACTGAATTCAAGTCAGTTTTGTGTGTAGCATATATGTATGAAGTTCGGTGAAATTCTGAAAAACATTTCCTAAGATAAATAATTGTAAGCTAAAAATGTAAAGATGGCAGCAATTTAAAAAAAAAAGAACACATTATTAACTAAAAACAGAATATCCAAGTTAGCTTTGTATATAGTATATGTATACCAATTCTGAAGTTAAGTTCCTTTGATATCGAGCTTACCGAAAAATGACAAAACTGCTGCTATTTTGAAAACATGAGCGTAACATGAGTGTAACCAAAATATATAAAAGTCAAACCAGGTTACAAAGTACTTTATGTGTACAAAGTTTGAAGAAATTCGGTCCACTGGTTCAAACGTTTGTAAATTAGGCTGAAAATGGCTGCTTCTGTTATTCAGTTACGATATGGTCGGTGTAGTTTTGGAGGTAATTGTACATTAACTGTGGAACTTTCTTCGCCAATTATATTTACTTCTATCCTCACAACTCTAACCAAATGCAGCGACAACGCTCATTAATGGACTTCAGTGTTCGAAGGCTTGAGCTAACCAATTACACTTGCTACACCATTGAACAGTGTTTCATCATTTTAATAATGCAAAGTTGTAGGTCATAATTTTTTTTAATAGTACGTAATTAGTTTTGAAAGACTTGAATTTCATGAAATTTCTTTACATGCTCTTCCTTAATTTTGCTGCTTGATAATATTAAAAAACTAATTGACTTGCGTTTTTTCAACAATGCTGTTTTTTAGGAATATTCGCTTTAAGGGTGCGGTCTACTGCAATTTTCATCACTATTTTTTTTTAAATGTTTTATTTGCACCAGATTTTTTTTTATTTTAGACACAAAATGTGACTATATTTTGGCTCTTACGAAATTTTTTTTATCTCTCATAGTTTTCGCGTAATGGCTTGTTAAAGTCATGTTTTGCATGTATCCGTTTTAATGACTACACTAAAACCAACTGATATACCAAACTGAAAAAAATCACAGTGGATAAAGATATTGCAGGCTACAATGTCTTGCTCATAAAAATAAAGTATAAAAATTATTTGAATTTAAAAAAAATAATGGTGAAACTGAAAATAAAAATTTTAAAAATTCAATGATTTTTGAAAATACAAATTATTTTTATTCTTTATTTTTATGAGCATGTAATTGTAGCCTGATATGTCTTTATCCATTTTTTTTTTTTTTTAGTTTTGTATATCAGTTGGTTTTAGTGTGGTTG
>PNEQ01027158.1:16619-43037 GCA_003012365.1 Medauroidea extradentata
CACATATTTTAGCATGAAAATGAGCCAAAATGGCACAAAATATTTTTTTTTACTGGCAAACGACTCATTTTTTTAAAGCCTACATATAATTGTGCATAGTATGACTTCACACGCTCTCAATTTTTTTCAACCCATTTGGTTGAAAACTTTTTGAGTTTTTTGCACCAACGTGAAAAAAACTACCGGGCATGGCCTTAAAACGGAATCATGCAAAATATGACTAACAAGCCATTGCGCGAAAACTATAAGAAAAAAAACATTTTATAAGAGCCAAATTTAGTCACATTTTGTGTCTAAAATAAGAAGAAAAATATCTGGTACAAATAAATAATTAAATACTGATGAAAATTGCGGTAGGCGTTGCCCATAATAGTACATCTGTCATCGTGTATTTCAGCCTAAGTACTGAAGGAAAAAACGTAGGCCTAAGTGATCACATTTCTGACAGTGTGTGTTTTTGATGTGTGTATGATTGTGTTTTGGTTTAGGTGTGTGTGTGTGTGTGTGTGTCCGTGTGTGTGTCCATAGGTGCGTTTCAATGTGTGTGTGTGTGTGTGTCCATATATGTGTGTGTAGGAGTGTCCCCCTAAAAAACTTGTTAACCAGTGGACCGAATTTCACCAAACTTTGTACAAATATAAAACTTTGTAATCTGACTTGACTTTTATACTATATATTTTGTTCACGCCATGTTCATATTTTAAACAGCGTCGGCCATTTTTACATTTTTCAATCGAGTTAGATAACTAAGGGACTGTTTTTTTTAGAATTGCATCAAACTTGGTAGGTCTACACACGTACTACATACAAAACTGTCCATGTCAAAATATCAAAACAGAACTGTCAAAATGGCGGGCACTTTTATATTTTTAGTATAGTATTACATTACTCAGGAAATGTTTTTCAGAATTTCACCAAACTTGGTACGCATATACTACGTAATAAGATGACTTTACCGTCGTGTATTTCTTTGTCCTATGTTCATATTTTCAAAATAGCACCAATTGTTTTATTTTTAGCATAGTATTATATATCTTAAGAAATATTTTTCAGAATTGTATCATACTTGGTACACATATACTGCATAATAAACTGACTTGACTTTAATGTATTTAGTTCATACCGTGTTCATATTTTCAAAGTTGTGGCCATTTTCATATTTTTAGTAAAGGAATACATATCTTAAGAATAATTCTTTCTGACTTCTATAAAACTATAAAAAGTATACTGCAAACAAAATTTATTCTACTTTCGCGTATTTCGTTCATTCTGTGTTCATAATTTCGTAATTGTATCCTTTTTTATTATTTTATTTTAGCATAATAGGACCTATCTTATGTGATTTTTTTTTTTCAGAAATTTCATCAAGCTTGGTACACATACTACAAACAAATCTGACTTGACTTTGACGTATATCATTCATTCTTTTGTAATATTTTGAAAACGGCGACAATTTTTTATTTTTATGATAGAAAGACTTCTAAAAAAATGTTCCCCAAAATTATAGGTGATTCGGAATAAAGTGAACCTTCATAAAGCCCTAATTAATTTCTATTTTCTGCCAGTTTATATCTTTTCGCTGAACATAAACATATATAATGCCACGTGCTTTTATTTACATATCGTCGTGCAATGTTTACAACTACATTAAACTGCTCCGATAAATTTTAGCTACAATATCTACTCATTAAATGCACGGGAACTGAATATAAGATATAAGAAAAGTAATCTTAGTTATAAATACCTGCGAACTAACGTCTTGTAACACTGGTTACTGTCCATAGACTAATTTATACAACACTCACTATTGCCGTTACGAATCTCGTAAATGCGGGCATATTTTATTTGAATTTGTAACGAAAAACAGCCCAAAAAACAGACATGATACACACAATTCAAGAATTCAAGTTTCGTTCAGTTCTACTGCCACGAACAACGACGACGCACTTCAAAAACAATAAATAACGTATTTTCTTAACATGTGAAATAAAAAGTATGTTGTTTCTAGTCTGGCAAATGTAAAACAAAATTTACAGAACACTGATGATTTCACATAATTTGGTAATGATATTCATATTAAGTTCCAATACTTTTGAATGCGTACATACACACAACGGACAAACACACGCGTATGATGCAACTTGGCGGAGCGGCGAAAAAACGGCGAGAACCTAACTCTGATGCCACCTGTCGGTGGAATTTTGAACTGTCTGAAGCGCGGAGCAAGCTGTAACAAGCTGTAACGAGCAAGACGACCTGAGGACGGCGATAGCTTCACATTCTTTTGACCCCAATTGAGTCTAATTATACTGTAAGTAGGAATGTTGATAACATCATAAATAAATATTTTGAAGTATGTTAAATACAGAGACGTCGATTTCATCTGATCTTCTTTCACTAATGTTGTATTCAAATAGGAAAATACACGGACTTACATGCGATGAATCGCTACCAACCATACAAGCAGTAAAAAGTAACTCTTGCTAATGGTAACTTATATGCAGTAATGGCTAGTGATTTTTTTTTCAAAGGATAAATTTTTTGTGCTCAATTTATTCCGAATGACCTATATTAATCTGCATACTCGCATATTATTTAGCAAGTTCTCTTATCTTTAGTATTTTTCGTGTATTGTCTAAAACAATATTATTATTTGATATTCCTAGATTAAATAAACGATTTTTACTTTTAGGGTTAATTTTCATCTACTATGAGGAAAGTAGGCTTTTCAGTTATACTTGCAAACTTTTTGTTTATCGTAAAATATAAAATGAAGTGTTCTGACTGACACACTAACTCACTCACTCATCAACGCACAGTCCAAATCGCTTGACCTAGAACCATGAAATTTTGAGGGAAGCTTCCCCTTGTCTCATAGGCCCCTCAATAAAAATAGATTTCGAAATTCGTAAATAAAGGGCGTGAAAAGGGGTGAAATGTGTTTTCAAAGAATCCCTGATATCTCAATAACCGGGAAAGTTATAATATTTTTTTTTTAAATTTCAAATTATTGCCCAAAAATGCGTATTTATGAATTTTTCGATTTTGCGAAATTCGAAAATTAAGAGGGTGAAAAGCAGTAAAATATGTTTTTCATTAATCCGTGATTTCTCCTAAACCATTCCTATAAATAAGTTTACTTTTACAAGTACTTATTACTAAAAATTTTATTCGTGTGACATGTTAAAAAATGTTGTTCCATACTGTTAAGGTTGGAATATAGTGAGAACGCTGTTTTCGTTAGTGCAATCGTAGGGCTTATCTACTGTCGCCTGTCTGGTAACTGAAATTTTTCTTCGCGAGTGCCAGAAAATGATTCAAAGTTTACATTCCTAATTAAGTTTAGAATATTGTTGAACGTCTATTAAACTTGTGGTTGGCAGCTAGAAAAATACCACATTTAACCTCGTCGAAACTCTCTCCAGCTACACGTGAAAATCCGAAATATATTTTGGCAGAAAAAAATCTTAGTAAAGACATGGTAACACAAGGTCTCGAATGTGTAATCAGTTTATATGTCTTCCGTTGCTTTCGTTGTTCGTAAAGAAGTCTCTCAAATTAAAAAAAAACACTTATTTCTGAAATCCTACAACAGTAGCAGAATACGACATGCAACAAATTGTTGACGTTTGAGTAAACCATAGATTTGTGGCTTGGATAGTGTTGATTCTTGTGCTTCTCGAAAAGTATTTTTTTTTGTACAAGTGAAACGATAAAAAAACTGAAGCCTTTACAGGTCAATGCGTACAGTTTCATAAACATGTCACAAAACTACTGTACCTTATTATTTGAGCCTTTAATTACTCATATGTGCCAAGGAAATTCACTGAAATGTTTAAACCAGTTCATATGTAAGACTTTCCAAAAACTGTATTATACGAATTCAAGGAAGATGGTATTTAGCCCAAACATCGTACAATGTAGGCCCACGAAGCCATGAAGACATATCAGCTGAGTTATTCAGTGATATTAAATCCTAAATTACTACATCTATACGAGGTCATAAGATGAGTATAGAATGCATTTGCAGCCTTACCCTCGTCCTTTGAAGATTTGAAAAACACAAATAACCCAATGTTACCACAAGGACATAGTGGAATGTAGCTTAGTAGGGGTACTGTACTTGTGCATAAGGCATAATAAGGGATGGATATACAGGGCTGCCAATAGATGTAAGAGGTACTAGTATTGCTCAGAGATAGAGGTACTAAAGGAACGAAGTCTTACATATGGACTATCGGAGGTGAAGTGTGTCCCGAATTCAAATTCCTGAATGGTAATTTGTGTGGTTGCAATCAGACCTGGCATATAAACTACATTAACGGTATATTAAGTTCATGAAGTGACTAATGACATATCCCCATATCAATTCAATGTAACTGTCACAATATTTTGTACGAAGGTAACCCCGGCGAAAGGACGACTAAATTTTAGTTTAACTTCTTAATATCATCTACGTATTTGTGTCAAGGATTATTCTGTACATCAAACAGAAAATAGACGTTGCCACGAGACCTGATACTGAACGGCATTTTAATAACGATTGTTAATTACAACCTATAATTGAGTAAATAACTAAGTTTATATGGGCGGTACGAAATAACATCAGATCGGGTCAGTTTTGTATAACATTTATTTTAAGTCAATACCATTCTGGATAATTGTCAGATAAAATAAAATGTTTTTGCGGCGAAGTTTAAAGTGTATATAAACCTGCGCACATTTAAAATAAATGACTCAGCTTTTAAATGCTTAAGTAAATTGCTTCATCTTCTTTCTAACTGCTGTTTGATTAATTTTTCCTCACTTAGAGTTGTTCAAAAACTTCTTCGGGAGCATGAAAAGGTCATGCCTAGTTAACTTTTGCGCACTTATTCACGGAATACCACTGCAAAAGAAAAAAAATTATAACAGGTGAACCTAAGCCTTTGGTAGCTCTGAGAAAGAAAAGTCTAAGTTAATTTTCTAATTTGTTTTAAAGAACTTTCATCAACCATAAACATACTTTAAATATTTTATTGAATAGCGTAGTCGATATTGTAACAATTATAAAATAATGGTGGCAATATTTCTTGGATTTAGCAAACCGACTGATAAACACAATTCATATATTGTGGATGGAAAACTTGAGTTGCCGGAACGTTAGAATAACGTTTAACTATAAACTTGGGTGAAAAATAAATTGTATTATGTTTATGTTGTACTTCTTAATTTCTTGTACGTTTATTTTCACTCTACTGTTTTCTTTGGCAATACATTAACCACAATAACGAGTAAAATAATTTTACTTTTGTCATTTAGTAGAATATGTAAACAAACTTCAGGCTTATTTTTAAGTCGCATCACTTAAAACAAATCATTTAAGTCATTCAATTACTAGCTGGCTAACTTCTGATTATTGAAAAAATCTGGCCACGAGATCGACTTAACCCTGTTAACTCTATCGGATTACTTTTCTTAAACGCCTCATGTGTAGTGAAGTATCTCATAATACCCGATAGTTTAAGTCAGACTTCGGCTACTTTGTACGAATTCAGATCAATAAAAAATTCTATACACAGTTTTGCTTAACGCTAACCATATCAAATGCATTACCTGTAACCGCAAAAACATACATATACACTATACAACTGATACAAAGTTTTGCATAATCGCGTATTGTGCAGGCAAGATATGTTATAATTGTATTCAAATATTTATATATAGTGCTGTATATGTTTCTGTCAATTGTGGCATGTTTATTCAGTCAATTGTCTCAATGAACTTTGGTCCATTCACATACATCAAAAAACATTTGTACTATTTAAACAATGAATTTGAGTATAGATGCCACCCCACGATTGGATTCAAATTTATATGGGATATAACACTGAAACACAGACATAAATACCTAACAAATAATGCTCTAGATTCTTAGTGCCTTGTCTAGATAATCTGGCGTAGTGGTAGATTAAAATACTACTTAATATCAATCAAAACGTCTAATTTACACATACGGCATTATGCGTTTATCCAACCTACGAAGCTATAAGAACTCTAGTTCGCACGAATACTTTCTGACTACTAGGCACGGTGAGTAATATATTTACAAATATGCTTAAAATATTAATTTCGAGTAGGCGTTTAACCTGAAGTAATCAAAGTTAGCCATATTAATCGAAGTATTAGGTCTACTTTAATGCGTTCATATCTCAAGGAAAATAATGATTATATTATACAGTAAGAGATTGAAGCCCCTAGCCTAAGTTCCTGAACTAGTATAGATTCTTCTGATCAAATTTTTGAGCTAAAAGAATAGTTCAGTGTAGAAGTTTGCGTCGAAGACATTGATTGTAGGTCCTTCATTCTTCTGAGAGAAATTTCAATTATGTAATCATCACAAAACGAACACACTCAAAACATAAAATTGTTTTCTTTTTTATGAAATAATACTGTGTCCACTCAGAAACATTCACCATAGTAAATATCCGTCTCGTCATCCAAAGTACTTGTTAAACAATACAAACAAAATTTTGTTAGTATTAAAACTCTGAAAATAAATAATTACTAATTATCATTATCCTGTGATATCATAAGTAACAAAAAACTGATAGATTACTGATTACACAATTTCATCTCAAGTGTGAAATTATATGGAACGACTAACTTAATATTAGTACCAGCTTAATTACGGACACTATACACTTCTAAAAAAAGTATTTGCATAAACCGCGAATTGTTTACGTAAACTAACCCGTTTCATCTTGATTGGAATTTTTATATGTAATATAGTGTATGTTGCTGTTTGATATTGTGTGCGAAATTTTTTAAGCATTATATAATAAACTCAAATTAAGGGGAAAATATATGAACTAAAGTTTTTTGTGAGCATTCATACTTCCTCTTGGGTTCATTGGGCCAGTGTTCCGAGAGTAACCTAATATTATATTCACCTGTGTTGAAGAAAACTGACCCACTATCATTTTAAGCAATGTAGGCCACAAACACTGGTCAGGCAACCAGCGAATTGCTAGACTTTACGAAGATATCTTTGCTTTTACACTGAAGACAATTTTGGGAGAACGGTATATACAGTATCTCATGCTCGGATACAAAGCGGTTGCTACGAATCACAGCCACGGAGAAGACAATAAGTTATCGACTTGCCATGACGTCAACAGACTCCATTCCGGGAACTATCCGTAATCGAACACTCAGAGGTAATGTTTCGATACAAATCGATCTTCACAAAGTGGAATATGTCCTAAAACTACAAAACTATTTCCTAAGATGAACTAATCGTGAAAAATTTGAACAGCTTTGACACAAACGATGGCTAATAAACTGTCCTAAATGTGTTGGATGTTGTGTAACCAGTTTAATAATTCGTTGCTCAGAAATATTCCGCATGCGTTTCTGATAGTTATTCAGCAGAACATATATTACTTTTAATATTACAAGTTTTTTTACCAACAAATCGTCATGTAGCTAATCTAATATTAATGCTAGGTTTACCTTTGTTAACACCAACCTTGGATGTTTTGTGTCTCTGTGAGTGAAGGATATTACTAAACACTCATCAGCTTCACTTTCAGTGTTCGTGAAGTTGAAGTTACGTCCAAGAATGAGGTAAATGGGAGAGCCCAGAGAAAACTCGACGGTTAAAGGCCATGTTACAACTGAAATAACCGTAACCATACCAACAACAGTAGAAGTTGAAATCATTATCTGATATGGTTCGTGCTACAATCTAGCATAACCGAAGCCATAACAATATGCAGTGCATAGTCGCATTGTTATGTTGGCAAACTGCCAACTTTCTTACTTGATAATCAATGCGTAGCCAATCAAAGTTCTATTTCAATCGTATTCGAATGTAATTTCTGTGCGTAGGCAAGTGTACTACGAGAAGATATGTAAAAAAAAAATTTTTGAAGAAAATGTCAACGAAATTAAAAATATAAGGGAAAGTATTTTATGTAATACGTCAACACGCTTTGAATAAAGCGATTATTTTAATAATAATATTTCGTTGGGCAGTAAAACCTGATTGGACAAGAGGTGTAAAGATCCAGTATTTTATGTTAATTATAGCAAGAATCTTTTTAATGGCTTTAGTAACGGTCATGGGAATGGTTGTGGCGATGGTTATTTCGGGGTTGTATCAATGCCTTTAAAGCAAACTTTGAGCTATGTTTTCCATCTGGAGCGATCCCACTGGTAAAACGAGCTCAAATCATCGTGGTGGGAAATAAGTGGTTTGTAGTCTTATCCCTACACACTGTGGCCCTTTATGTGTCCTTAGGTTAGTTCATAAAGAAGACGAACAAGGTGGGCAAATGAAAAAAAAAATACGTAGTCATGGGGTTTTGAAAATAGTGGCTTACACACTAACCCTTATTTTTATTCCTTACTTAAAATAGCACACACGTCCCTACGTTATTGGTTAATACCATTTCCTCTTTATTATATGTTCTCAACCAAGATTGGTCAATTCAGTACCCTGTATTTTTTTTTTGTAATTTTGCGTACAATGTATGTGGCAGCAGTGTTTCCATCAACATACGTGTATTTTTCACCAACATTGTTTTTATAGTTATTCAATTCATCATGGTAAAACACCAGTCATGTTTGTAGAATAACCAGGCCACTGAATCAGTTTTTGTACATGTTGCTTGTTCCAAATTACTGTTACCATCAGATAAATATAAATTGTCAGTGTTGTAATTTTACAACCGCAATATGTAAAAGAAGTATTTCATACGGTTTCATATATTTTGTTCAAATCTGTTTTGGTACATATTTTTCTACGCATTTGAGTGAAATTTCACACAATGTACTTTTTTTTTTTTTTTGAAATTAAAGATACAAAAATGTAAAATTACCCAGGACATGTATGTGTAAGTTGATGAAATATTTTTACAGTGTACACCTTCCAGACTTTCCAAAGGCAATACATAGCTTGCTCTTGATTCGGCATATTGTCAACATACCGACCATTCGGAAATAGCTGTTGTTATTGCAGATATGAAAGAGCGGTTAAAACTACCCTTCTTGGCCGTGGTATTGTACCTGACATGGCTATGGTAATACAGGTAAATATTTAAAAATTCTACCAAAATTAATAGTAAATATCTGCAAGACTAGGATAATTATGTGCGTTTTGTAATTAATATCAAAACATTTATTTCGTTATTTCTCGAGTGAATGTGACTGGGAAACAGTGTTAGTTCTTAAACGCATCTGTAGTTTTGTCGACTGTAAACACGTTTCGTCTTAAGTAATTTTCTTTTGCAAAAATAATTAAATGTTACGAAACTAGTTATGGCCTTTGTAATTTTCTTGTGAATGGACTTTTGCAAAAAATAATTAAGTGTTTCGAAACTTTCGATAGAGGATGTTAATGAAAGATCGTTACAAATTGTTCGAGATGTTTGCTTGTGAAAAATGAGGTAAATTTATGTAATGCAAGTTTTTGCTAGAGCGAATAACTATAAATAAATATAAAATTTCCGGTGCAGTTTAGTAATAAGATATGCAATCTGTGAAAACAAAGAAATTGTTTCGAATATAATTCATCTTCAGTTTATTGGCATAGTATTTACTATTTATTTATTTATTGCTACTAAACGCTAGTTTTTAGAAGGAAATCCCTATGAAAAAAAAAAGTTGCCTTGTAACAACACTCCCAAGTAAACCGTTTTCGACAAAACGGACTTAGATTATGTGGAGCCTTAACAACACAAAATACGTTGGAGTTTTTAGCAATCTCTTTATGTAATGAAGGTGAAGGGTATTTAATTCAATTTTACACACAATTTCATTTATTAAACCGCACTCGAAACTCATTATTTATTATTAGAATTTATTGGTTTGTGGACATACGCCATTGCTCATGTTTTGTTGACCGAACTTGTATTGAAAGACAAAGTTACAAAATACAAAAAAACACACAAAAAAGCTCAGAACACGTAAGAAAAAAAAACAGTCCCAGAGGAATTCTGTTATATATTTTTTATATATACTTCTCAGTAAGAATTCTAAAGATATAATTCAGTCAAGAATTTCACAACACCCAAACACAAACGACAGTTACAAAGAAAAACCAGATTCCCAATATGAGAAAAGATGGAAATATGCGTAAATAGAGGACAGTGTACAACAAATAAAAAACAAGAGACAACACAACACAAGTTAAAGTCAACAAAAAAATGCAACTTTTCGGGGATTGCGATCTGTCCCCGTCTTCGTTCTGAGACACAGCTGGTCGGAACACCAAAATGCGCATCTGCAATAGCGTACGTCCACAAACCAATAAATTATGATTGTAAACTCCCATTGCAACAGACATTTAAAAATCTCATCATTATTTATTTGTAGTTACTTTTGTGTATATCAACATCTACTGTTTATCTAAGTCAATTTTCAATCGAGAATTTCACCCATCAATTTGCGCCACAAAAGAACTTGCGTAATGTAGCTTGAGCAAATTTTTTAAATATTTTACAACGAATCCAATCGCAACATTTGTAAGGTACATTTATTAACAGTTTGTATAGCGACGTTAGATGTTCAAAAAAAAAAAAATCACAAATCACGATATTGTCCCTCTTTAAAAAAAAAAAAAACTGGGTAGAATTTCACCATCCCTAGTTATGACTAAAACCAAGAATTATGACAATCAAATGAAGTAACGCCATTACTTAACATTTTGCAATCAAATTATATGTACAGAATAGGCAGGTGGTGATTTATCCAAAGGGACTAAATAATTTAAGGACGTGGTTCACATAATTTTTCAATGTCTTTTGTTATTTTTATATTTGTATCAGATATTTCTTTCCTATTTTACACATTAATTGTGACTAAATCTTCCTCTTAGAAATTTTTGTATCCTCTCACAGTCCCATAATAGTATACATCAAATCTTACACTTGTTGGTTTTATGTAAGCCACTAAAACCAACTGACATACCAAACTGAAAAAATCACAATGTATAACAATGTTGTAGACTGCAAATTGACATACAGAAATACAACAAATAAATCACTTTTGTATTTAATAAGAAATACTGAATTTTAAAATGAAATTTTAAGAATTTCAACAATTTTGTAACAATACAAAAGATATATATTTGTTTTTATACAAGTTATAGCCTACAACATTTTATACACAGTGAATTTTGTCCTTTTTGGTATGCCAGTTGGATTTAGTGGCGTACATAAAATCGTAAAATGCAAATTTTGATGTTTGTGAATCATTGAACAAAAACTATGAGAGATACACAGATTTCCTAAGAATAGGATTTAACTAAAATTCATGTCTAAAATAAGAAAAAATACCAGGTACAAATATAAAAGTAAATAAGGACGTCGAAAACTGATGTGAACCGCACCCTTATGTTTTCTCACAATAAAGGTGCTTCTAAAACTGGCAGTTATGTGCTGAACGTTTGAGATATGTACACCCATTTTCAAAAATGAATTATTTTCAAAATAGCTATGCACTTGAAGATTGAATTATTCATATCGAAGCAAATGCCAACCCGTAGAAACATAGTTAGTGATTGAATTATGAAGTAAGTAAGTTTATTTACTTTTCAAGGCAGCGCCGCTGTATTTTATTGTCAGGAGAACAGTCATGCGTGAAGTTGGCGTCATGGTTTTGCACGATTACGGCGTGTCATCAATTTGCCTGTACCCGACCTCCCGCGAGAATGGCGAGTAAAGAAGGAGGGTACGTAAGACGTAAACCTGGAGATAAGAGGAGTATCTTACAAGATGTTTGTTGAAAAAAAAATTCTGCGCTTATAGCTGTACGTCCGCGAATAGCTGTTTAACTTTTTATCTGGGGACGGCACTTTTTACTTTAGTCTTATCGTATGTCATTGGAGGAAAAAAAAATCGTGAAAATGGTCTAAAATGGTTAAAATGGCTAAAAAAAAATAGCGAAAATAGCTCAAATAGTGAAAATGGTTAAAATAGTTAAAATGGCTAAAAATGGATATCTTAGGGCGTTTGCACTCGGCCTCTTGAGATCAAAGAAAAAAATAACATCCTGGCGTTTGCAGTTCAATCCTTTGGCTTTTGACGCATGCAGTAAAAACATACTGTAACGATCTTATTTCCGTACTACTGAACTACAACGACTGCGATTAGCTGCGAGCCGTAAGAACGACTCTTGTTCATCACGTGTTTATCGCCTCTACGCGTAATGCGCTGCGTCTGTCTCCTCTTGTGAATTTCTCAAGACCCCGAGGGGCGTGGTGGTTTGTGGGGCTGATGCACAGAGCACTTACTCATACGGGAAGAGAGGAAACTCAAGCTTGTAACTGATGTCTCTTATTCTGACCTCGCTGATCTGAGGGGAACAGCAGTGCACCAAACTCTCAGTGGCAAGAATGTAAAATTCCAACCAGCGCATGCGTAGAGCAGCTATTTCTCCCCCTACCCACCCCACCCAAACCACCTCTCCCTTATGACCCATTTGTTTATATTTATGTTTGGTTTTGGTACACAGACACATTTTTCTGGACGTATTTTGTCTGTAACACGGCCGTAGAAGAACAGGTCTGGACACTCGCCTGGAAACTTGACCCCCTTGTTTGGCTGTAGTCCACTAACTTCACGACAATTCTATAGGTTTTTGGCGCTGCTGTTAGGGCGGTCGGCTCAAACTCAGCACACTTCCTCCCCACTAAGATAAAAAATTTATCAAAACGTATTTTTATCAATTTATGAAATACTTACTTTGTCCACAAATTTAAGAAAAGGCTCCAGCAATCTTTATTTACTTTATAAATTTAACAATGGAAAAAAGTGGACGGAGTTTGAGTCCGACCACCCGGAAAACAGCGCCAAAAAGTACGACATTCTCGGTAACTTGGTGAACTACAGCCAAACAACAAGAGGGTCAAGTAAAATACATTGTTAGATAGGCGAGTGTCCCGACCTGTTCTTCTACGACCGTGGTCTGTAAGTATTACACACGGCACATTTTGTCCCCCACAAATATGGCAGAAACATTATATACATATTTAACGCGACTGCATTAACATTCGTCCATAGACACATCCCAAAACGTTTATGAAGTTTGCCACATAACCACAAAGCAAGATCAGTCAAAAACATGACAACGTCACGTAAATAAGGGTTGGCTACTAGCGCACCCATTCTCGTTGTGCAGATAACGTCAACTACTGATAAGAAAATATAAACAACACAAGTCCCCTATACCAGTGTCACCCCCCTGGGCTGAGGTGTCTTTCATCCGGCTCTTAATTGAGTGTAAGGGGAAGTAGGACACATCAGGGAGTTCGACGTCTGTAGAACGGAGGGAAGCGCCTCTCAGTACCAGCGTCCCTCGGTGGGATCCGAAGATTCCGGTAGGCACGGGGTGCAGAAACTGCTGAGATGTCAACTGTTATCTTGCCCTGCTTGCCCTCTACCTTCGTCGGTACCACGAACCGCATTGGGGAGGTGAAGTGATTATGCAGCCTCTCCCATTCAAGTCCATCACCACCTTTACGTGGAAACACCGGAGCACTGCACACGGCTAACGAAGTGAAGACGAAGACCGGGCAAGTGGTGCATCCCCCCTTCCTTGTGCACGAGGGAAATATCCACAGCGGGGTGTCTTAGTTTAGCTTCCAGAAGCTGCTACAAGAGCCTCAGCAGGCTGTGCAATCTACGAACAGATTGCACGTTCCCAGTGAGGCACGTAGTAGTGTCTTGTGGAGGGGATCTCGAGTGATGTTGATTTGGAGAAGGGGTTCCGGAACCCTGGAGGGAGGTCACCTGCTCAGATGAACTCAGGAGATCGGTGTGAAAAACACAACATTGTGCTCAGCCAATCGTGAGTTGGACTCTGAGTTGTGGTGGTGGAAACTTTTGCTCGAGAGTTGACGTTCAGGAAAAGTATTTGGGTCAATGATCTGGTCCGCCTAGGAAGAGGACCCGTCCACGAAGTGGTTTCGTAGAGGCAGGATAGACCTGGCACTCAGCAAAGTGGTCAGAGTTCAACATCGAGGTTGTGACATCGAGGGGTGACACGAGGTGAGTATGGAGCAGCGCCGGAATGAAAGAGAGAGGAAAACGGGAAATTTTCGGGAAAACCCGCTGACCAGCGGCATCGTCCGGCACGATTCCCACTTGTGAAAATCCGTGGACAATCTACTAACATAAACGGAATAACTAACTGTTAACTAAAATCCCACGAGCAACGCACTTTTTAAAACATTAAAAAACCCAAAATGTAATATTTTGAATAAAACATTTCGTATTAAAAACAAACTCAGCAAATTTTCTTAAAATACCAAAAACCGTTCACTGGAAATTTTGTTAATATATTGTCTCATTGCCCATGACTAGAGACAGGATAAATTCGAGGGTTCACAGACATGTAGGCTAAACTCCAAGAACATGTGTATTCAAGCAGACATTATCTGCTCACTGGCTGCTCGATGACGCAGTTATATGAGCCTGAATTTAGTTGCTTCTGTACTATTGGCTAAGCGACTTACAGGAAGTGTCAAATAAGTCACGGCCCAATTGCGAAAGTGGCACGAACTTACAGTTGCTGGAATTCTATCTTGGAGTCAAAAGAAAACGCGAATTTTTATGTATCTACCCATGACAGGTGATTTCACTGTGTATTAGTTCACTTAAGTAATTTAATTGCTTTTCCTTATTTGCAAAAAAAAAGCGTAACATGCAAAATTTTGACTTTGATGCAGCAATACGGGGAAAATATGAAAGCTAAAAAGATTTCGTAACCGGAAACTGTACTCAAAAGTATAGCCTACAAAAATATTTATATCCTAACGATATATAAAATGAGTTGCAGCAAGTTGAGATTGTACTTTCGTTTACGAACCTTCTTAACAAAAATAATACACACTAGCCTATATAAGAACAATACTTATGTTATTGTGTAACTATAGACGATGAAATATGGCGAACATGTATCTTAACAACATCCCTTTGAAAATGCTATAGTTTGTGTTCACATGATTTATTAGTAGATACATAAAAAATTCGTGTTTTTTTTTTCAGGCACAAGCTAGAATTCCAGCAACTGTAAGTCCGTGCTACTTTCACGATTGGCCGTTGACATATTATTTAACACCACCTTGAAGTCGATGAGCCAACGACAACAATGTAACTGCAGACCCATACCACTGTGTCAGCGACCATCTAATGAACTATAGGTGATTCGGAATAAAGTGAGCACTCAATAAAGCCCTGCTGAATGTCTAATTTCAAACAAAAATAGTTTAAACAGTCCCGGAGGCTTAAAACTTTTATAATTTTTACACATTTTTCAGTTCAACAAAAATTGAGCCACAGACAGGGATAAAAAATAGAGATAGTAAGCGTCAGTCTTACAGTTCGTATCCCACGATTGCTTGATGCTCACTACAAACTCTCAGAAAAAATCTGGACAAAAAACAGCCTCTTCTTAAAATGGCTTAATACTTTAAATAGTCTAGAGTCCCTATTTTATGACTCGGCTCCCTCGAGTCCCTAAAATTACGACGGCGGCAGGAACAGGCGTCACAAAAAAATCGCCTGCCGCATACGTCTCGCTCGCGTAGGAGTCGGGAAGAAGCTAAAAGGATGCCGCCGATAGCATCACTTCAAACAATAATCAAAGAGGAATTTGAAAAACTCTCTATGCTCGGAGCAAGCAAACTCTGGTGATACTGGTTAAAATTCCTGACTGTATATTCTGCTGAATATTCCAGTACTTTTAAGTCATAGCATAGCTAAAATTATAACCATTAAAATTCCATACAAAATTATGCTTATTAAAATTAGGTAAAATTTTGATCAGCAGGTTAACAAAAACCTAAGGGGCTGTTATAATTTAATAAAATTACTGTAGTATTTCTCTGAAATTAAAAGTCGTTCATCACTGGTTAGTAACGCTAACTTACACATTTCCATTATACAGAGTAAATTAACAGAGTAAAAAGAGAGGGAAAAAAAATGACATTGTCATCTGTAATCTCATTACAGTAACTGTAACTTATTTTTATAAGGAATCAAAATCTTACCATACGTACCTTTAGTTCAGGAAAACCCTATACACACACACACAAATTTGTATGAAACGTCGGTATTATCATTGATGATAATGATATATAGAAATATAGGTAGGCCATTAAATCTATACAAAAATAAAAAACCTCGTGGCGTAGAGAGAAATAAATTATGGAAAATTAGACAATTAAGTGCATGTGGACTGTTTTACCCGTCTGCAATTTACAGAACACTTACCAAAAAATTACGATGATTGCAGCCGGTGAAATATAAAATTCAATAGGCATAACAGAAGTAAACTCTCTCTCTCTCTCTCTCTCTCTCTCTCTATATATATATATATATATATATATATATATATATATATATATATATATATATATATATAGATGAAACGGAAGAATTTATATTTATTGAAATAATAATAATAATACGAAGCTGATTCTCTGAAAATAAAATTATGAATTACTAATAAAAACTCTCTCTCTCTCTCTCTCTCACTCACTCTAGAACTGGTCATTACATTAGCAATAGGACAAAACGTGGTAATTAGATGAAAAAAAAATTAAATATAAAATAAATGTTCAGGATTTGATTTTGCTCTCGGCTAGAATTAATAAAACAAAATTAATTGAAAATCTCTGGGTTTTGCAAGAGTTCACAAACAGGACCTCTGGGTATGTTAATTTCTACTTCCAATAGGAGTCTTTGCCTGAACTTTAAAATAGTTTCAAATCACTCTTAAAATTACATGTTTCGTTGCAGAGTTATCGGATGTTCATTCACTTTTAGGCACAAAAATCAATTAAATTAAGAAATTTATAAGTTCTTGAAGGTACAACATAGGTAAATTGAAAATTGTGTATAAGACGTTGCAGTGGCTATCCTCACTTAAATGATGCCGTCCCACGCTGAAGATGGCTTTATGCTCACTAAAAAAATAATTATTTAACTAGAAGCTTTTTTTTTCACGGCCACTTCTAAAATAGGCCTTTTCAAACTTTGCCTGCCTATCTAAATGCTCCCTAAAGCATTTCTATAATTACTATGTCGGCAGAAGAACTCCCCGTCCAGGCCGAGTTCTGCCGAAAGACGTCATGTTTCTTTCAAGTCGCAGGGAAGAAGAAGCAAAAGCTAAACTCGGAGCTGAAATTTCCGAGTCGTTGCTAAAACCAAGAGGTTTCACACCTCTCCAGAACACAAAGAGCAAGTCTTTATGCATATCTACTAAACTATAAAATCGATTATATTAAATACAATAAAAATTTCGAGAGAGTTTTCCTGACCACAATCACCAAAAATTAAAATAAAATAACGAAATAAATTAAATTTAAAAACAAAGAAATTTAGTAATAGAAAACCCTGGGGCGTTAATTAATGAAAGTATCAGAATATTACAAATAAAGATAATAAAATAGTAGAGTCCTTGACATGTGAAAAGAAAATATTAAACGTAAATATAAATATCCAAATATCTGTAATTTTACCATTACAGTATTATATATATATATATATATATATATATATATATATATATATATACATACATACATACATACATACATACACACACATTTGTTTGGAACGTCGGTATTGTGTGGGAAATGAAGAGGACTGTGTAAGGATCCTTACAGAAGTTTCGTAGCCTTACTGCATGGCAACGCCACGTGGAATGGTTTCCGAATGAAATCAGGATCACCGTCAGATGTACAACGCGTTTATTAATCATTGCTGCTGACTATCAACCGCAACGGCTTAGTTTCTCCACCACTAAAGGTTAAGCTGATAAATATCAGAAGTGCAATAATCCAGTTTATATCGAAGGTACGAAATCGTTTGAGTAAACTGTATATCAAACTAGATGCTCCGTTCTGACACTACACCCCGATTTGCACCTCCCTCCTTTTTTATTTTTTTAAGCAGAAACCGTCGCGTGTGCACGCACGACGACTCACCGAAGTTTCATCCCAATTGAACGAAGGGTATAGGAAAGTGTTGAAAACATGCGGGAAAAAAAGAGCTTACCAGCATAAACGCCTATTTACCTCAAAGTGGGTGCGAATAAACTCTGAAAGTTAAAATCGTTTACGTAATCGAGGAATATTAAATTATAATATTGATTTGGACGTATGATACACCTATATAGTAAAGATAAGTCAGCTTGCTAAGTGATATGCAAGTATCCGTTAAAAAAATAGAGAAAAAAATTTTCTGACATGACTTTTTATCATAAAGATAAAAAAATAGCCGCCGTTTTCTAAGTATATTCCAGATTAATAAGCGAAATATACAAAATTCACTTAAGGATAGTATGCAGTGTATTTGAACCAAGCTTGATAAAATTATTTAAAAATATATCCTAAAATATGTATAACTATGCTCAAACATAAAAATCGTTGTCATTTTGAAAATATGAAGACCGGATGAACAAAATTCCAATAAGCTAAGCTAGGTATGTACCAAGTATGGTGAAATTCTAAAAAATATTTCCTAAGATATGTGGTGACATGCTACAAATATTAAAATTGCCGCTATTTCGAAGATAACACAGGATGAAATAAATTTACAGTACAGCTTTGTATGTGTACCAAGTTTGGTAAAATTCTGAAAAATATTTACGAAGTTATGTAATATTATGCTAAAATATATTAATAGCTGCCGTTTTTTTAATACATACACAGGAGGAAAGAAATGCAAAAAAGTCAGGTTAACTTTGTGTGTAATATATATGTACCATATTTCATAAAATTCTGAAAAATATTCCTAAAATAGGTACTATGCTAAAAATATATAAATAGCCGCCATTTTCAAAATATAAACACAGGATGAACGCAATACACGAAAGTAAAGTCAGATTTGTATGTAGCACATATATATCTAGTTTGGTGACATTCAGGAAAATATTTACAAAAAATATGTAATACAATGTTGAATATAAAAATTACCATCATTTAAAAACTATATAACACAGGCAAAACGAAATTCATTACAGTAAAGTCAACTTTGCACGTAGTATATGTACAAAGTTTGATGAAATTCTGAACAATATTTCCTAAGGTATATGATACTGAACTAGTAATATAAAAATGGGCACAATTATGAAAATATGAACATAGGATAAACGAAATACACAAAAATCAAGGTTTTAAAGATATCTAGCTTGATTGAAAAATGTATAAAGGGCCACCATTTTGAAAATATTAACATTGCTTAAGCGAAATATATAAAATACTAGCTGCCCCGACAAATGTTGTTTTGTCACGTAAATAAATTAAAAATATTTAGTAAACAATAGCACTTACGAGTGTAAAAAAATAGCTAAAAACCTATTCGAAGACCTATCGAATATATATACAAAATTTCATTGAAATTGGTTAAGTCGTTTCGGAGGAGTATGGAAACAAACACAGTGACTAGAGACCGGTAATTTTCGCAAAAAAAATTTTGCAGCACTTTATTTCAGTGCCTTACGTGCGCAACTGCATCTTTGCTATGTGGTCAGTGATTGGATGCCGTAACATACAACGTCTGGAGGTTAAACCCGCAAATCACAGACGTGATGTGTGACAGTTATACGTGTACTGATTGGCACAGTCAAATGAAAAACGACTCTGCACAAAAACACTCTGTCAATAGCCATGAAGTTGAACTGCAGGTGTGCACGTAAGACACTGAAACAAAGTGGGGCAAAAATCTTTTCGCGAAAACTACCGGGCCCTAACAGTGACACGAGAATTTTAAAGAGATAGAAAATAGATTAGTCAGATTACAAATTACTATATGTGTACAAAGTTTGATGAAATTTGGTCCACTAGTTCAAAAGTTTTTAGGGGGTCACACACACGGTCACACACCTTCACACACAATCACACACAGACACACAGACAGAAAAGTGATCTCATAAGTCTACTTTTTCCTTCGGAAAGTAGGCTAAAACAGTATTTTTTTACATATTACCAGTTTTTACGTATAGCAATAGGCGGTGGAACGAGTTGATGCGTTGCCGCGCTTTCTAGTGGCGAGTGAGAGTAAAATGGATAGAATAAATTACAAACCTTATCCAAAGAAAGAAAAAACATACGTGCAAAGTTTGATGATCGGTCAAACGTTGTCGGAGTTAATAGATTTCGTACATACATACCAACGTCCATGTAGGCTACACATGTTATTCGACGACACTATACATGCACAATATGGAAACACAGCACTCCAGTCCCCTGCAGCGCTCCGCATGTATCTTACTGCTGACCTGCATATTTTATGTGTTCAGAGTAAAATCCCTAGCAGTCTTAATATGATTTTACGTTCACTCGACGTAACATACATTAATAATATAGTACCTGGTTGTGAACTGCAAGAATGGTCTTCTCTGTGCGATACTGATATTTAATTGATCCATTTGTGTGTCACCGTCTCCAATGACCTCTCTGTCTACGAGACGTAAAGCGTACTTAAAAGCACACTTACTTTACATTCGTATCTAGGTGTCTTGCACCAGTTACTTTTAATTCCCTGAAGACGGGAATAAAATTCGTTTCCTGAAAAGCAGTGTTTTTCGTCGGCTGAAACTGGTGATGTCTCCGAGTTGTGTGATTTTTTGCTGTTATATATTTTCTTTTCGCGTCCTTGTTTCGTGTGTGCTGTCCACTACTTTACTTTAAAATTCCGTCTATCTGCCATATAGGATGTTTCGTCCGTCAGTTTTGTCTGTATGTTTTGTTGGATTGTCAGATAAAAATGTTAAAAATGGAAACACATTTTTGAGGAATTATTGCCTATAAATGTTTGCAACGTTGTCGTTTCAGTTCATTCAGTTACTCTAGAATTTTGTTACTGCAAGTTTTAATTGACATACAGCACTAGTTTTGTCAGAAAAACTTAAAAATTGAGTGTAACCACATCATCGTTAAGTCCTATTGCAGCTCAGTTTCAAAGATATTATCTTCCTTTGGCATTGTACTAACTTGCTATTTATGTTTTAGAACTGCTTATTTATACACGTATTTAATTCAGCTACTAAAATGTTCGTTCCAGGGAATAAATACTGTGATAGTTTCAGAATTCTTGGACAGAGAGTGTAAATATAATAGAACCTATTATGATCTGTGGTGGATGTGATTACCCGTTTAAAACTAGATAACGTTCATTCGTAGAGTATATATATATATATATATATATATATATATATATATATATATATATATATATATATGTGTGTGTGTGTGTATATATATATATACAGCATCTTCAACAGTTCAATGGGAAGATCAAAGTATACGAATTTTAAAGCAGTTATAAAATCTTAGACGGAAAAAAAAAGGGGGGGGGGCGCCTCACTTTGGAGCTGTGTGTATTTTTTAACTTTCATTCATCCCGCTCGAAAAAAAGCAGGACGAAGTGTTGAATGGTGTCATAAAAGTCTGCGTAAAGTAACAAACAAAAGGAAGGAAAAAGGAAGACAGGCCTAGAAAAACAAAGATAGAAATACAAAGACGAAGAGAGAGAGTGTGTGTAACGATACTAGGCAAGTTTCTATGAGAGGACAGCGAGGAGGCTGAGTAACTGGAGAGGGCATAATTTTATTAGCAAGGGGTTTATCCAAGGATGTATTACTCTGTCAAATCATAGCTTTCGGTTTATTTACAGGCACCAAACCACAGAGCGGTGTTTGTGCAGCGCAGCCAAGGACAGTCGCGCGTTTTACGATTTTATGAGTGCCCATGCTGTTAACTAGTGCTCACGGCGCGCGGCGTGGAATGGCGAAGAAGGCAAGAATTGCCGGTTCTTCGCCGAAGAAATGCAGGCGCGGAACCATCAAGAAAACAAAACAAAAGCGAAACAAATCCACCGCATGTGTCTGGAAAGAGCCTAGTAGGCCGGCTACACGGCGGACTACTATTAATCAAATAGCAAATATAATTTTCTTCCTGTACAAAAAAATTCCGTGTAGTCAGGGCAATCCATCACAAATTTTGACTGTAGTCGCCGAGTTGCGATCTTGGCGCATTTACATACCTACATACATACATTCACACATTTTACATACATTCATACATACATTCATACATACATATATAAATACATACATGCATACATACATACAAACATATATTATGTTCAGAAACAAACGCAGTAAATTTTAACAATCACTACTCATCGTGTATCGGCCAAATTATTTATTTTAGAGACATAGTTCAATTACGAAAAATGTTCCTAGAGGCTTTAGAAGTAGACCTACGTAAAAATTGTTGTTAGGTGAAATTATTTTAGGTTAGCTTAAGTTAGGATAGGTTAGGCTGGATTATGCTATCTAAGGTTAAGTAACCTAACCTGACTTAATCTAACCTAAACTAACCAAAAATAACCTATCCTTACAAAACATTTTTTGCATAGGCCTACTTAAAATAAATGTTTCTAGAGACGTTAGAAGCATATGTATGGAAAAAAATATTAGGTTAGGTTAGTTAAGTTTAGTTTAAAAAAAGTTAGTTTATATTAGCTTAGTTAAAGTTAGGTAACCTTACCTGACATAACATAAAGTTAGGTTGGGTTAGGTTATGTTATCTAAACTAATCTAATCTTACTTAACCTATCTTAACTACAACCTTAACTTAACTAAAATAACCTAACAGAACAATATTTATTTTACGTAGGACTACTACTAACGTCTCTAGAAACATTTTTATTCAGTAAACAATATAGGAACTTCGGGTATTGTGGTCCCCCATTTTGTATTTTATTTTTATTTTAGAATCTATATAAGATAATTACATTTGTCTGTTCAATATAATAGCATGACATGTAAGTGTAACGAAAGTACGGTACATACTTATTTCACTCAACATGTTGGCTTTATATTGCTCTCTCTCTCTCTCTCTCTCTCTCTATATATATATATATATATATATATATATATATATATATATATATATATGTGTGTGTGTGTGTGTGTGTGTGTGTGTCTGCAAAGGAGGTCCACTGTACCCATCCCAAATTATTAATACTTTTAAACACATATTACATTTTAATTATTACAAGTGTATAGTGGGTACACGTTTCGGATATAAAATATGTATTAAAAATGAATATAAGAGATTCATTGTATACATAATTACTTAATTATTTTAGATTTGTCATTGGCACGCTCAGAACATTCAACACGACTGTAATTAGGATGCACAAAGCACATTAGTGTGCGTCTGTAGACATATGTGCTAGAGCTATGGATTAGGTTTTGAAAATATAACATACTAACTGCACAGTTTCATCGTCTGCACATTATTTGTGACTCCAATTTAAACACTTCAAACACTGAACCCACTTTTCCCCAGATCTGTCATCAGAACTTTTCAGAGCAATAGATACAAACAGCATCAGCTTCATCAAATCTACTACGCGCAGATGAGTGCTTTGTGTCCATCGTCTTCTCAGATGTTTCTTTATTTTGGTTATTCTTATTCTTTCCACTGGTGAGAAATGAATACATTTTTTGGCAGCTCGTTTACAACTTTATTGAAGGCTTTTTTTAAAGTGATGATGTAATAACACAGTCTGCTCCTCTTGGCCCACCTTTTGTTGTTGTTGGTTTATCGATTACTGAAGATGGTTAAATGTCACTAGGGCCAACTGGAAATGCATTTACTTCCGGT
Organism: Medauroidea extradentata; assembly: GCA_003012365.1. NCBI lineage: Eukaryota > Metazoa > Arthropoda > Insecta > Phasmatodea > Phasmatidae > Medauroidea > Medauroidea extradentata. The sequence goes on from PNEQ01027158.1 coordinate 40,291, forward strand.
GGTGAGTTAAGAGGACTTTGAAGATGCGTTGAAGGATCTTCTACAACTGGAGTAGTGGTAGGGCTGACATTTGGAAGTGTTGGAAGTGAAGTGAAGAGGTTTTGGTCAGCGCTCAACATCGAGGTCTTCAACGCTGGTGAGGAGTGAAGTGATGTGAGTACGGAACAGCGCCGGAATGAATGGAGGGAGGAAACGGGAGATCCCCGAGGAAACCCGCCGACCAGCGGCATCGTCCGGCACGATTCCCACATGCGAAAATACTTGGACTGACCCCGCCGGTAATCTAACCCGGATCGCCTTGGTAGGAAGGCGAGTGATCTAGGCAATTGACCTTCTGTGGCAGAGTAGTTCTTGTGATTCTTCCTAGGTTGTAGCACATACACCGAGTTTGACAGCGTGTGTCCACTTAAACCGAAAGGGTCCACAATTCCTCTACCTCTAAAATCATTAGTTTGACCGATACACGTTGAGTAGTTATTCTTGATATTTACTACAATCGCATAATGAGCACACCACGTGAATTCTAGGCTTAACTGGAAAATGTTAGTGGCACAATGTAGTAAGATGATATTTTACGTGCACAATATGGCAACATAGCACTGTAGTTAGTCCCCTCTTGCGCTAGACAGATATTTTTCTACTACTGTTCTGGCATGGACATTATAGGTGCAGGTTAAAATCCCGAGCAGTCTATACATGATTCTACGTTAACTTGACGTAACATACATAGAACAATACATGGACGTGGAGCACAAGAGGGGACTTTATCAGTGCAGTGTTGCCACATCGTGCATGTAAAATATCGTCGTACAACATTTTGTCACTTAAATTTTGGATTCAAACTTAGCTCAGGACTCGCCTAGTGTGCTTATTAAGCGTTTTTTTCTGGACATCCTGTACACACACACACACACATATAAATATATATATGCATATATACAGGATGGAATGTAAATCGCGGAAAGCTCACGAGTACAGGTAGCCAGATCTAAATCAAGAATAACGAGTTAGCAATCACGCATCTGATGTCAATAGTATGGACGGACAAACAATGTGATGGTTGTGTTGATGAACAAGTAAAGTGATGATAAATCAACGACTTCGAATAGAACCTTGACCTTCCGTATTCAATTAAGATACAGGGAGCAAAGTGTGAACAACGTCGCACCCCAAATGTTGGAAACATGAAGTCGCCTCTGTAACTAAGAACACATCTCTGTACCGGTACGCCTGTAGCAGCCTATATAATCGAATAAAGAGCAGGAATTGCATAAGAAACAAAAAAGTGTACTTGTCCGAACACGCTCAGACGAACTGTTTCTAAGATAACAGGCACTCAATGTTAGTGATATTCGGCAATCCTGACAGTTAGGCAACCCGTTTAGCTAATACATGGCGACATGCTTCCGGGGAACACTAGCGATGTACAATCATATCACCGAGAGGTATGCAACACACGTGACAACAAGGAGGAGGTTGTACTGGTATATAGGGACGTAGGCAGGATGTCTTTAGTAGTACGTAAACATATGTTGCGTTGTATAAACTTGCTGGAAAGCACAGGAGCTGCAATGTGTGAGGCCTACGACACAGTGAGTACACATTGACATTGTATATACATTCTTGAAAACTGTCTTACTTTATACTCCTATAGAGCGTCTCACGCTTAGATTGCAGTACAGGGTTATATGGACATTCGCTCTCTCTTTCCAATACACGGTAACTGCCATAAGCACTGTCCTTGTTTCGGCGCGCGCTGTTGCCAAAAATCCTAAAATTTTCACTTTATAACTTTAAACTTAAAATTTTTTGCATATTGTACAGCATCGAAACGCACATCAGGTGATATATTTGGTTCATAATTTACGCCATTTTAAGGGGTTGAAAAAATTAAAAAACAAATATTTTGAACTTGGCACTGTTTTCAAGTATTTTTAAATATATCACATCATAACTTTCTAATCAAAAGTAAAATCGTATCCAAATTTTTATGGTGTGTAATTTCATATATCCGGACGCCAACGAAGAAATCTGAAGGCTAATTTTGTTTTCGTTAGTTGTACATAATTTTTTTTCTAACGTTATGCGCGCTTTCTAACGAACTGAAACATAAAAAAGTTGGTCAGTGAGAAACTTTTTTGCTATTCAAGTTAGATGGGGGAAGAAAGCGAGGAAGTTGTTCGTACTGAGCTAAATCTATTTTTAAAAGCAACCCCACCTCAATAGCTGTAGCCGTTCTCTTGTATATATCTATGAAATGTGTAGTGCATTATTGCCATGCCCTGGCCGCGCGCTCACCTTACAAACTCGACGGCTGAGTGTCGCTCGAAGAGTTAGGCGCTGAAGAGAAAAAAAACGTTTCGTTATCTTTGCTGACTATGAAGTTATGTATGTAATGGTTAATAAATAAGATACAGGCTTCCTTTAGTCAGCAGTTTTCTTCGTCCCCGAGTTCTAAACAGGCTCAGTAGTGGAACTACTGTGTCTCGCGGCCGAGTTATTTGTTGTGTATGATGACGACTCTGAAACAAAATTTAATGTGTATAATTTTTTTGTTAATATTTATTTGTATGGAAGGCAAAACAATAAAAAGTCGTAATACAGGCAGGCTACGAGAAAGGGCGCGAAATATTGTATTGGCCTTATTCCAGTATTTTTCTACATACCGCGTTAAGGAAGCTTTAGTAGTAACAAGATGTTCCAAACAAACCATTTTCTCTAATAAGAAGAAACAATAGGAACACAGT